>JAHRHJ020002342.1:600000-868702 GCA_019776745.2 Taxus chinensis
ATAGCCATGTAATAAAGAGTGTACATTCATCTGCATCGAACATTTCTTTACCCAATGGAAGTTCCCCTTGAGCATCTAGGTTCCCAAGCTTTCCAAACTAGCTTCATTTTAATCATTAATGACAATGGTAGCTTGTTTCTGAATATCTAGCAACTATGCTTATCAATGAAATATTAGTGCTTCAATTCATATATTTATCTTCAATGATATCCATTTCCAGTTCAAGTATCACCAATGGCAGTGTTATGGATTTCCTATGACCCATTAGATGAACTTCCTCCAATTTTGCAAGGAACCAGTTGAATACAGCCATTGTCATCCAGCAATGTTGTTTGCCTAGGTGTGAATAACTACAAAGCCATAAACAACTTCGTTTCATTTATAATAACCTAGACTGCATGGAAACGCCCTTGGGGTCCTTGTACCGGCCTGGAAATGTACCAGGTACTGGTACGATGTGGGTACGTCTGGGTACGTACCCACAGTGACAGAGTACGCTACGGTTACGGCTTTGCCATACCCGTAGTGTACCCTGCCACTGTGGGTTCGTACCTAGCTGTACCCATGGCCTCAATACGTCTTTTTTAAAAGACAACTCAATAAAACATAAAAAATATGCAATTTTTTTTAAATTTTACAGTATTAAAACTTAAAAACTTGAATGCATTATGTTATTGACTATCATAACTTGAATGAAATGCTCAGAACTCAAAATTATATTCAGTACATGTTTTATATTATATAATCTCCGCTCCTGATTTTCCTGTACATCTTGATAAATTAGAAATGTTGTATTAGTAGAAAGATTATAGGATGAAGCCATTATTGTAATCTTCTGAGCTACATCCTTCATCACTTTCAACTTCAAGCTTCAAACCTTTACTCTGTAGTTTTAAGCGGTTAAATTGAAATCACCAGAGGCCTTCAAATTATGTGGATGGGGGTTTACTTGTGTAAAATCTTCTATATCTTATAAATATAAATCTCAAAAAGATTATTCAGAAGAGAGACTTTTGTATTATTCACTGGTGTTTAATTTTGTTATCAGTTATGGTTTTGTTAAGACCATATAAGAATAGAATTTTTACTCCAAATTGGTATAGATTTTTTTTCATTTTTTAAAAAATTGTAAAGTATTAAAACTTAAAAACTTGAATGTATTATGTTATTTACTAGCATGTTTTGAACATTATGAATCAATACAAACTCAAGTCTCAATTCTCAAAGTATTGGAAATTTCAATTTTGTTTTCATGTTCTATGAATGATTTTAAGTTGTATGACTCTATGAGTATTAAGCTTCAATAAGTATGCAATGTATGAGAATTAAATTTCAATAAGTATGCAAATACTTCTTTAAATATATATATATAGAAAACGTATCCAAAAGCGTACCGTACCCTAGATTTTTAAAAAATTGCTGTTTCAGCATACCGAAACCGTACCCGTACCCGTACCTGTATCCGTACCTGTACCCGTAGCCGTGCAGTCTAGATAATAACTAATCAAATGAAATAACTAGCTTTTGTCTGACCCAAATTAATGACGTCTTTTAAGAGATTCAAGCATTGCCTTCCATAAATAGTTCATCCAAATATCTTAATCTGGACCTTAGATCAAGTTTTACAACTAGGAGAATTGGACCATAAGAATCATCGCTGACATTTAATTGTTGCAGTATAAATTCTTCCTCATCCTATCTGAACACAACTTTTTGAGGGATTGTTAGCCACATTTTTAATATTGCAGCTTTTACATGTCCCTGCATTTTCATCACTTACATTCTTGGTGAGTTAAACCAAAAAGGTGCTACCTTCTTTTGCTACTCATGAACCTACATGGATGGTTTAGTATTTGTGCTTTGACAGAGTTTTCTCCATCTATTGCAACTCTTGCGATGAGATGCGAGGAAGATGCTATTGTTTATACAAATATTCAAGAGGTTCCCTTTCTACCTTATTTTGTGTTTTTGATGAGAGATGTCTGGTCTTTTTCCTTCTGTAGGCTATCACTGTTACATGTAGGATATTGCATGGGGCCTCTAGGGCTACCAGACCGACTTCCTATTTTTCCGGTCTATCTCCAATGTTGGGGGCATGACTGCTTCACATACTACTGGTGATAGATTAGTGAGATGATCCCCACCTCTACGTGTTGCTACCTAGATATCCCAGTCCTCTTACTCACATAGCAAATGTTGTAGATCCATTTATACTCAGCGGCATAGGCCTTCTAGTTCTCCTCATTTGTAGCCTATGATATGGAGCACGAACACATTACCAGTTTTCTCTCCACCTCTGGAAACTTATTGGCCTTAGATGTTAGGAAGGACCCAGGGGGATGTGTCATGCTTTTTTCAATGATTGTCCAACCGTACTGATATGAATTGGATCATGAAGTGTTAGCTTGGATGTCTAACTAATCCACTATTTTCCAGAAGACAAGCATGTAACTAGTAAACTCTCTCTTTCGGTCATTTTCCAATAAAGTACGGTCAAGAAAGCAAACATGGGGATCTTTAGTGGTCATGGTTGTTGTGGTCTGGACACCCGAGCTTGGAGAAAGTGTAGGTCTCTGGTCTAAAAGGATGAAGTTTTGTGAAGGAATTGCCACCCTGCTCATACCGATGGTTCTGCAACTCTAAGAGAGAAGTCATGATACTTACCCGCTTTATTTTCCTTTTAAGGTCTCTGTATCTCTAGTTACAACTTGATAAGCCACTTCCTCTTGTAGCTGGCTGTCTGGAACATCTCTGGGAAGCTTATGTGGAGCATTCAAATCTCCATCCAACTGTACATTGGGGATACAAGAACCAATCACCTAAAGCTTGTAGAGTGCTCTTGATTCCAAGGCAATCTGGGAGGGGCCTCAATGTAGAAGTACAAGTGGATAAGGGCCAAGAAGCGATCACATATATCTCCATATATGGGTTCATATACATATTTTTGTCAGCACACACATATGTGAATGTATGGAATCATATCTAGGATTCCACCAAGGGAACAATGTGCTATCAATCTTCAACTCTACATACAAACTATCTACCAAATCAGAAGCGATATAAAATCGGTGGGTGCCATTCTTAAACTCTACAATTCTCTTCTCCACATAGAAAGCAATCAATTCTGCCCAACTCACTGATGTCCCATTGTGCCAAACCTCATGCATCAAGGGTACCTAGTTTCTACCCACACGAGTGGTGTCCTTTCACCTAGCCATTCTGCATATGAGGGCCATAATGATAGTATATCCTTTGGGGAATCTAACCTCCCAAAGATTTGTATTCATGTCCATCCAGTCTTTTAAGAAATTATGCAAAGCTTTCTTTGAGACATAATAACCAACCCATTTTTTGAGAAAAAATAAAATGGGGAAAACGAAATGTGTAAATTCTGTGCAGATTAGGAAGCGTATGATCTGCCATTAGTGCTCCGGACTATTCATAAATTTTCCTCCCTTGATTATTCACTTTGTCCATAATGTACCTTAGAGTATCATAACAGTGTAACACTGGAAAATCATTGAATGAATTGAGGCCAAATGAAAGCATAACTTGATGATCTTCCTATCTTTTTCACCCTCTATATATGTTTCCTCAGGGGAAGTATTAATAGGTATACCTTCGCAATGGAAATAAATCTCATATTGTCAAAATAAGCACCCTGCTTATTTTCAGGCCGCTAGTTACAAATGAATACTTGTGCATCTTGGTGTCTCAAAGCTTTTTCAAATTACTTGTGTGGATTACATCCAAGGTTTCGTAGTTCATAATGGTTAGACACTTAGCCATTTTCCTTCTTGTTTTGGAAGATTCAAAAGCCGCAAAACAGAGGAATGAAAACTCAACAATCCATGGAAATTTGGAACTTAGTGCTCCATGGGTTTACCTAAGCCGCGGAACAAAGGCTAAATACTTTGCGGGATTGCGGGGATAAGAGAAGTGTTTTGCGGGAATGAGCAACAAAGTTAGTATTCTGCAGAAATGATCGTAAAACTCAATGTTCCGCAGAAGTTGAAAACTCAATGTTCCGTGGAAGTTGAAAACTCAGTGTTCCGCGGAAGTCAGAACTTAGTGTTCTGTGGGTTTTTAGAACTTAGTGTTCTGCGGAGTTGGAAAAGCTGCAGAACAAAGGAACATGGTTGCAAGCAAAGCCACACAACAGAAGGACAAGTCCGCGGATGGTGCAAAGAGTTGCGAAGTTAATGGTTGTTCGTGGATCAAGGCAAAAGTCAGGAACAAACCCGTGGGTCACCAAATTTCGCCAAGTAGAAACCCGCGGGATGAAGAAGCGGTTATCTGCGGAGTAGGAAAAGTTGAGAACCCGCGTAACCTGGAGTTATGTGAAGACTTCAGACAATCGTGGAACAAAGGCGGTGTTTAGGCGGAAAACTCTGCGGAACAAAGGATTTTTGCGACATTGGTGGGAATCTTCAAAACGCCATATCTTTTGATCTAGAACTTCTTTTGACATGGGAAATGTCTCCATTGGAAACCTTTTTAGAGGCATTCACTAAAAGGATCATCTTTAAGGGGAATGATGGAGATGTTTGGGATATTTTAGTAACAAAGTTTTGGGTTGTTTTGAGTTGCTTTCACAATCGAGTGATGCCCAATTCGGTTACAAATGCTTTGTTTGATTCCTTTTGTCTCATGATGCTGTTTCGATGGTGGATTCTAACCTTGCCCCCACAAAAATGAAGAGAATGGTTTGAATGGTCTGTGCAATAAGAATTGAGTTGTTATCAGTGGTCTAATGCATGATTATGGTTGAAATGGACATTTGGCAGCCCACTCTTCATCTATCTCCCCAAATTTCGTGGACATCCATTGATCCAAGTTAGAGCTTATCCACGTAGAAAATATCTGAAGGTTTTCTTGCAAATCAAGGCACCCCCATGGATGTGGATCATCATGAAACGGGGAGATTACCTTCCGGGCCAGTTTGGAAGGGTCAAACAGGTTAAACATCTCTCATGGCATCTTCAGATCCCTTCTCCTCTCTTCTCCTTCTATAAATGTAACGAGTTTCATAATTGAAACTATCTTCTCTTAAATGCAAAGAAAGTTTGCCCAATCGGTTTCTGAGTGTTTTGAGTTTATGCAAACCCTTGTGCTGAACTGTGCAATGCAGTCACTGCCTTCTCAATGATCGTGAGAGATTGTGTATTCCTTAAGCTTTAATATCTAGTTGATTGTGATTATTATCTATCCTTTGGCTTGTGTTATTGCATCTTACCTTTCTCTCATGTTATTGTGTGATGTGTATGAATTTTATTTGCATAATTCCAGTCCATTGTGTCACTTATGTGGAGGGTTCAAGGCCGATAGAAATTAGTGTGAATTTTTATCTCAAGGGTTAAGGTCCCACACCTTAGAGATAATCCCATTGTTGTTGCAGGGATCTTTAGGCACTTGAATAGTTGCCTAAATCAGAAGGGTGCACACAAATCTCTGCCAACAGTTTCTGGCACGCTCAGTGGGACATATTTTCCATTTTTGTGTACATCTTATGAGGTTCTTTTGTATTCTTTTGGATGTTCTTGTAAAATGCAACTAAGTTTTGGTGTTTTCTTAGCTCTTTTTGGTTTTTGAACCTTTTTTGTTAAGCACCCGACGACTCTGATGTCTCTATTTTGAAGCTCTAGTTCCTCAAAGCTTATGAGAAGAATCAACCCAAGTAGTGCTGCTAAATAGCCTCTTGAACCCTTGCATTTGTCTCCCAAAAAGCATAGGAGCAAGTTTCTACAAAGATCCGGGAAAACCCCTAAGTCTAAGAGATACCTCTCCACTCCCCCACCTGGTGTTCATTCACAAATCTTGCAAAGCAACCTTCAACCCTCAAATACCATGGCTCATCCAAGAAATCATGCTTTTCCAACCTTTAATGTTCGTAGTCCATTAGCTTTAAATGCGTGGAATGACCTCCTAGGTGCTGCCCTCAAAAGCCTTCCCTATTTCACTGTTGAGAAACATGCTAATCCTACTGATGATCCTGTGCAACATGGGAACATCCCCAAGGTGTGGGACCTTGGATCCTTGGGATGAACCTCCGGAGAAGGCCAACTTCCTACTAAACTATGTGCATCTGATTGAAGATCAAGGTGCAAAACTACAATACTTAAAATAAACTACTCTATCTGATTCTTGGGAAAAGGGATAGAAGGATAACTGAAAATACACAAAAATGAGGTGATGCACCAAAAGTTTAAGGATCAAATAGATCCGCTCCACATGCATAGAGTATTACTACATAATGATATATAACATGCACAACTTCTTATGTTATTTTCAGTCAAAGATTTATGAATATAAAACTAAGGATAACAAAAGGGATTCTATATCTTCCACAACTGAAATGAATAAGCTTAAAAACCACAACTTGCAATTTAACTAAAGAAAGATAGCTAATATGAAGGCAAGATAAATCATCACATGCAAGGACTTGAAAGCATTCACAAGTATTAAATGAATTATTGAAATGCACGACACATCAAGTAGTCGAAGGCAAAATATTGTTTCTGTATATTACTAAGGCTAAAGATTATCAATTTAACTAAAGAAAGATAGCTAATATGAAGGCAAGATAAATCATCACATGCAAGGACTTGAAAGCATTCACAAGTATTAAATGAATTATTGAAATGCACGACACATCAAGTAGTCGAAGGCAAAATATTGTTTCTGTATATTACTAAGGCTAAAGATTATATGTGAAAACTGCCAAAATGGTAGAGCCTCCTTACAATAAGATCCAAAAGTCCTGTATCACAAAATGCATTCTTGTATTTATAGATTTGGAGGGTTGAACAATTATAGCTACCCTTCTTAATCATTGCATGCTAAAAATAGAATGCAGTTACATTGAGAAAACAGTCTCCCACAAAAATAACAAAGTAGTTGTGCAGGTTTGACTGGGGTCAAACTTGCAACTGGGATGGTGCTGCAGCTTGGAGACTGTGTAAAAATGGCAACCAAGTTCAGCTAGGGCTGGCGTCACCCTTTCCTTGATATGATTCTTCTTCTCTTTCTTTAACAACTACCTTGTGCCTGTAATCAAGAAATCGCTTGATGATTTCCTGAACTTCCTTATCATCTGGTCCACACGCATAATGATTTAGGACCTCAGTTGAGTCAACTGCTTTGGCCTACTTCCTAGGTAACTTCTTGGTCCGATTTATAATTTTCTTGAGCTGGCTCAAGAAATTTTGGTATGACACCAACATGTGGATGGAAAATTAGACCAAAGGACTTGGTTACCTTGTTGTTTTCATTTACTAGGCTCTTGAATTGGGCAATAATTTGTTCAACCTAGTGCATCAAAAAAAATTGGGCAATAATTTGTTCAACCGGAAGTGCATCAACATTCTCATTCAAAAACCTGCAATGGATTCTATCAAATTCATCAGTAATATCATTTAGGCCATCAATCGCCTCCATTCTTTTCTCATTTAACTTAGATATTTCCTCTTACAACATCCGGACCCGGAACTCCATGGCTTCATTATATTCGAACAGTTTCGAGGCATCATCAATGATCCCTTCTTTCAGAAGTAGATCCGATTCCATGTTCCGTACCTCTTTCCAGGTTTCGAGAGTGAGTTCCAAATTGTCACTTTCTTCGGTGAGAAATTCATTCATCTTGGAGACAATATCCTTTTCAGAGTACAATTCATTGTAAATATCAACAACATCTTTAATCACTTTCTCTCCATCTTGAATCAAGCTTTCGATCCATGCTCCTACTGCCCGACCTTGTTGTCCAATCTTCTCGACTATGGAGAAGGAGGTGTCATCAAAGCTTGGAGGTATGGCAAGGGCAGTGGTATGAATAGGGTGTGTGATCTTAGTCAGAATAACAGTCAACTGTTCAACCTTGTTTTTTGAGTTCATTTTTGGTCACCTTGTCCTTGTCAAACTTATCCAAAAGATTACCTAGGGCAACTTGAACATCCTGCTTGGCTCCTTCATGAGTAGCCTTTCCAAGGGAGAATCGTGAGATCTGATAATCTGTTGCAGTGATAGTTTCTTTGGTTTTACCAGCAGCTGGGGTTGCTATTTCGACAAATCTCTCCCCAGTTTGATCGACCGATAGGTTAGAAATGACCCTTGGCCTCTTTGCTTGTCTTCGGGGAGTTGGATCTAGGATACTGAGATCAACAACATCAACAATGGGAACCTTCTTCTTTTGCTTAGGAGTCTGCCTATTCAACCATGCGGGAATAGAAGAAGAAGATTCAATAGATGACATAGGCACGATTACTGTGGCAATAGGTTGGGTTGGTGTTACTAAGGCACTTGTTGCAGTCATTGCGAGGGGCAAATGATGTGGTGACAATGGAAGGTGGAGTGGAGAGAATAAACACTAGCACCAAGGAAATGAGAAGAGTGGTGGAAGTGGAAAAGGAGAGGACTTGTTGGGGAAGAGGAGTCCCAAGAGGGGATCCTAGAACTCCAGACGAAAGAGATGGAAGAGAGGAAAAGATCTGAGCCATGGAAGGGGATGAAGTGAGGAGTGTAGGAGAAATGGGAACAAAAGAAACACAAGATGTTGCCAAAGGAAAAGTGAAAGGTGGTGGGGAAGGAGGAGCCGAAAACGGTGAAGTAGGAAGAGCGGGGGAAAGAGGTGACTGCAACACTTGGGAAGTTATAGGAGAAACACTTAGGTCAATGACCTCTGTAGATGACACTTTGGAAGATGCAACTCCTATTGTGGAGACTCCGGAGGAAGATCCTGAACCCTTGCAGACAAAAGAGATCTTGCGAGGTTTTGGAATAGGTTTGGGAGTAGACATAGGAGTGGATCTTCTTCCTTTTAAAGGGGTGGATTGGCCCACCAATGGTTGTACTTGAGTGGTCTCCACATCAGGCTGCTCTGACACTTTTGGCGTGATTCCCAATGATATTAGCCATTGGTAGGTTCGATTGAGAATAGGACCCACTCTTTCTTTTGTACTGTTGCATTCTTCAAGTGACCAGTCAATCCATGGAAATGGTTGATTTTTAACATTATTATGCTCGTAAAAGGGATCCAAAACCTGTCCATCATCTTGGAGACCTTCAGGGACGTTTGCAATTCCGTTCTGGGCTACCTCCTGGAGAGTTAACCTTTCAAAGTCCCTTTCCCTTATTGTGATCTCATCCCTGCAGTTGAACCAGATATCCTCCAATTGTGGCACGCGAATGCCGACTGTCCCGTGTCCTCCGAATTTATCCCAATAATCAAAACAAATGTGGGTGAAAGGTCTTCAGAGTCATTTGTTGCATTTCCCCTTTGACATTTTTTGCTTTATACGTGGAAGCACAGGTGTATCTTCCCAAAGTTATGGGGAACTGAGCTCCTGTCTTGTGTCTGTCATGTTGGATTTTATGGAAATGCAACAATTGTCGAACCAACTCCATTAATATCCACTTATCTGTGGGGCACCTAGGTAACTTGTAAGGAGCACCTGAGAATCCGGGCACCCTGATATATGTGAATGTTGGGAATTGCAAATAAATACCTCCCCATTCTCTGACTTCTTTCCAGGCATCATCAAAAATTCTTCGGTTGTATAATTCCTTGTCGAAGAAGTACAAAATAACAACGAAGAAAGCATTATTCACCCTACAAAAATGTTTAGCCCCTTCATTGTGAGCTGAGGGTAAAACTCATAAATTTGAGAGGCACTTCTTGATCTTGTAGGTGACAACCCTGGATAATTCCTCATTCTTGCGGCCGCATATACAAGATAGGAAGTCATGAAGAAATTCCCAGAGGTTAGGACATACGATAATTGAAAACAAATGGCATTATGGATATGTTCTGCCCATTGGATAAGATCGGCATTCTTGGATAGTGGCAATGTATAAATACATCCTTTGGAAATCCTTGGAAGAAGGAAGCCTGTGACTCTGCTCAGCAAGGTGATGATATCATTTACTTCTTGGATAAAATCTGATCATGGGACAATCTTAAGGAACCTAGATAATGAACCTTTGGATTTAATCAAGTAACTTTTATTGAGAACCCTAGTACAAGTTTCAGTTTTAGCAACCCAGTGCTCAAGAGCGGATTCTGGGGAAATTTTGGCATATTCCTCAACATCGGGAAGCTTCAATAAGTCTTCAAAATATTCACTATCCAATTTAATGATGATCGTCTCATCCTCGTTTTTCATTGTTCGGGAGTCTTTGTCAAAGTGTGCGGCAACAACGAGCACAAACTCCGGACAATGCATTGATGGAGGAAAAGTGGTGACCAAAACAAGTCTGTTGTTAAAAATTCCTTGCATCCATGACTTCTTATTTGGAGATCTAACTCTCTCCCAGAATTCAAGGAGGTTGATATTCCCTAGGTCTGTATCTCCAATGTTGTCGATATCTGATGTGATGCTCGAAGGGGGAGCTACCCCTTGAAAACTGTATTTCATCCTCTCCTTTCCCTTTGAAGATGAGCCAGACATCTGTCCCTGGTGAAATTTTTATAAGTTCTACTCTCAAATGACAAGTGGAGGTTGGAGGCGGAGGTTCACCCCGCAATGCAACCCTGCAAACCCGATCTGTACTTCCGTTGTGCAATTCTGCTCTAGAGTTCCGCCGGCGGAGATTGGGACCTGTAATGCAACACTGAAGTTCCGAACTGCACTTCCGCTCGGTAGTTCCGTCACAAAGTTCCGCTTGTGATGTTCTATTGCACTTCCGACCCGGAGTTCCGAACTGCAATGTGCTTGTAAATCTCCAATTCCCAATAGCGAAAGTCGAGCCATGTTTTGCAGCCTCGAATCTCTGAAATGGTTCCTCCGTGCTAATTTCTCTTCCGCCTTTCCGAAAAATGAAGATCTGAAGCCTGAGCTTTAAAAACAAGAGAACCTATGAAAGTGAAAGTGCCATAAAACAAGTTCAATACACAAGGGTAAAACCTCAAAAAAAGACACAAGGGAGAAAACACGAAGGGAATTCATGGGAATAGATGAAAGTTGACAAGAAAACCCTAAAAATGAAACCAAAAGAACTTGTAAAAAATAACTTGCAAACTTACCTAAATACTTGATAAGAAAATCAAAAAAAATCCTAAAAATCCACCTAAGAAGTACGGTCGGAGTTCAGAGGGGCGTCAGCAGGTCAACGTACCAAATTGTTAGGTGAAAATGACAAGTAAATTGCCCTTAAATAACAAAGTAAAAATTAATTATTGTGGAGTTGGTACGTGCGGGTAGTTGACATTAAATGCTGACCTACCGTTGGAGGTCAGAAGTCGGAAATCCTTGTGCAGTTTGCATGCAAACTGCACTTCGGATTCCGAACTCCGAACTCTGAAATGCATCTGAAATGGTTGGGGGGACAAAAGTCGGAAGTCTGTGTGCAGTTTGCATGCAAACTGCACATCGGATTCTGAATTCCGAAATGTAAGTGGGGGGGTTGGACTTCGGAGCTCAGCATGTAGTTTGAGTTCCGACCTCTGATTTCCGTATTTTTCTTATATGGGGCGGGTTTCGAAACTCAACATGTAGTTTGCATGCAAACTGCATGTTGACTTCCGAATTCTGAAATCCGATGAAAAATATTCAACAGTTAGGCAATTTTTAACAAATTTTTGGGAAAAAAAATTGGTATAAGGCAAAAGTTGCGAGGAATTTCAAAAGTTGGATATCATCCACTTGTGCTCAGTTCACCACATTACTCAAGTAGATGTTGCAATAAGGCTCTTGGCAGCTTCCTTGAAAAGAAACACATGGGATGAATTTGGAGGATGTTTGCTGAGACAATTTTCAGACAAGAGTGATCACCTGTCACTTATGGAGCAGCTGACAACAATCAAGAGGGCATCTACTAAGGATCTTTCTGATTTTAACTATAGATTCCAGAATTCTTGGGATAGAATCCCACTTTTGGTAAGGCCTTCTTCACATTCAACTTTCTTGTACTACCTCAGGGCTCTGAATTCTGATATTGTTGTTATGATCCAATCTATGGGAGGTGTAGACCTTCTTGTTGCATTTGATATTGTAATATCAGCTGAGAACAATTTGATCCAAGCTGGTAAGCTAGCTCCAAGGCCCCCCATGCCATTATTCCCAGAGTTAACACCCACTCCTACAATCCAACCCCAACCTATTGTTGCACAACCATTGGCAACCAGTCCCAGTACCTCAACTAATGAGTTAGATGAGTTTAAGGTCATGTTAAGGAATATGGCAAATGAAGTGACCAATTTGAAAAGGCAACAAGCCCCACCCGCTTAAAGACCTTGGCGGCCATATAACCCATCCTACCAACCCACTAGAGCACAACCTCAAAATCAGATCAGCCTTACAAGGCCTATGAACCAAACATACCCAAATCCTACTAATCCTAATAGAGCAATTGTTCATGTGCAAAATAACATGGCTGAAGATATGAGATGGTGTTATCCTTGCTCCCAACCCCATGATTCTAACATTTGCCCTCATGGAGTGGTGACACAAGCCTTGACAGTTCAGAATTTTTTTGTGCAACCCAATCAAATGAATGATCCATCACCACCATCTACCTCAACAACTGGTGAGAGTTTGGTCTACTGGTAAGAGGAATATTTTTGTGCCACCAATCAGGTTGAGGGACTTCAACAACTATAAGTGAGATCTGATTATAATACAAGATCAAAGAAAATACTCTTGGAGACAAAAGTTCAGGCATCTAGAGATCAAGTGACAACTGTTTCAAGAGGAGAAATGTCAAAACCAGTAGAGGTTTCACCTCACCTACCCGAGGCAAACAAGGTGCTTACAGTTTTGCATCAGCCTATCATAGAGAAACCAAATAAATTTATTGATGTTCACAATTCACAAAATCCTGTAACAACACCCCTTGATATTGTTGAGCAAATGAAGAGAACAAATATTCATGTCTCCTTATGGGATGCTTTGACAATTCTAGGGCAGATGGATCTGCTGCAAGAAGGATTAAGGCAATTCAAGCTTCTTCCCAAAACTCAAAAGGAGGTAAGCCCAACCCCAGTCAATTTGTATCAGTCTAATGTCAGTGATGCAAGTTGTGCTCCTAAACCCCCTCCATTTTACATATCATTGATCATTGGGAAATATTTGGTCCATAATTGTATGATTGATTCTGGGGCTAGTAGCACAGTTATGCCCAAACAAGTTGTTGATACACTTGGCTTGAATTATACCCCGATTAACAAAGGTGTTGTCTAGCTAGATGGTACTGCTGTGAAAACTGTGGGTGTCATAAAAAACCTTAATCTAACCCTACATGTTTTCCCCAGTATCACTATCCCTCAAGATATTTCAGTTATAGACCTTCCCCTGTCTTTGCTTTGTATTTGTCCAGAGATTTTACTGCTAAAGTAGAGGGATATCTATCATCTGATTGGTCTCACATGTGCCTTAAGACTAGGTATGGCACTAGAATCACAATAAAGGCTGAGCCAATTGCCCAATTCCATGTGGAAGCATATGATCCAAAGCCCATTGAGCTGAATTGTGCCATAACCTCTGAAATTGAAGGAGTTGAAGCTGACGCTGAACCTTTTGAAGTGAGAGCTAAAGTGCCTGATGAGCAAATGGATGAATGGGCCAAAGAAATATGGAGTTCTGATCCTTATGAGGCTTTTAAGGAGACTAGACTTGGCCCGTATTGTCTAATGGATGAGGACAATTTTATCCCTAGTCTACTGAAATCAAAGAATGACTCAGATGAAATATGGAAGATGTTTTTTGACGGTTCAAAGTGCAAAGTTGGAGCTGGTGCAGGTGTTGTCTTATCTTCTCCAAAGGAAGAGAAGTTACTCTTTTCCCATAGACTGCAATTCAGTTGTACCAACAATGTTGTTGAATATGAAGCCCTGATTCAGGGGCTAATAATTGCTAAAAGTAAAGGGCTCAAGAAGTTGATGATCTTTGGGGATGTTGAGCTAGTTGTTCAACAAGTCAGGTCACAATGCCTAGCTAAGAACCCTCTCCTCAAAGCCTACAAACATAGAGTTTGGGATCTCTTAGAGGATTTTGATGCCATCAACATTCAAGTTGTCCCAAGAGAACAAAATGTGGATGCAGATAAGATGGATTTTATTG
Organism: Taxus chinensis; assembly: GCA_019776745.2. Taxonomy (NCBI): domain Eukaryota; kingdom Viridiplantae; phylum Streptophyta; class Pinopsida; order Cupressales; family Taxaceae; genus Taxus; species Taxus chinensis. The sequence continues at coordinate 614,052 of JAHRHJ020002342.1, forward strand.
GAGCTCAATTTGATCCTTCCAAAGATATCATGAATGTTGTAGACCAACATGTCAAGCTGGTAATTAGACCAACAATGCCTAACAATGATTTCCAGTGGCATATTTTTAAAAGTGATGAATATATTTCCCTCCTTATTCATCAAGAAGTTAATTTTTCTCGGGTTTTGCAACCAAGGTTACAAGAAAGTTATGGTGACCAAATCCTTCAGCTAAAAAGTAATAGGCTACCCAAGGTTTTGATCACTTTGGAAAGCATGTTCACCCTAGATGATCAATATAAAGGGGAGAAGAGGAATTTGAAAATCAAAGAAGAGGACTATCATGATGTGGCTATCTCTGATGGAAAACAACTAAAGATTGGAAAGGTATGTACATCTAAGCAACAATTTGAATTCATCCAATTATGCCAAGAATATGATGACATTTTTGCATGGTCTTATGATGACCTTAAAGGCTATGATCCTAATATCATTCAACACACCATTGAATTGTCCCCTAAAACCAAACCAGTGAGACAAAAGCAAAGGCCAGTTAATCCTAAGATTGAACCTTTAATGAGAAAGGAGCTGACCAAATTGATTGAAGCTAAAATTATCTTCCCCATCAAACACTCCTCTTGGGTTGCAAACCTCGTCCCTGTTAGGAAGAAGAATGGAGAGATAAGGCTGTGTGTAGATTTCAGAGACCTCAATAAAGCCTCCCTCAAAGATCATTACCCTTTACCTTCCATGGACCAAATCTTACAGTCAATAGCAGGGGCCGAGAGGTTTTCACTTCTGGATGGGTTCTCAAGTTATAATCAGATCCTTGTCAAAGAGTCTGACCAATATAAAACAACTTTCACCACTAAGTGGGGGACGTTTGCTTATCAAAAAATGCCTTTTGGACTATCCAATGTTGGTGCTACCTTTCAAAGGGCAATGGTTTTAGTATTTAAAGGGTTGATCAATGATATTGTCTTGATCTATTTGGATGATATTACTATTTTTTCTAAAAGAGAAGAAGATCATCTGATGCACCTTAAACAAATTTTTAGTAGATGCAGGGAGTTTGGCATATCTTTAAATCCAAAAAAATGTATTTTTCGTTGTTCCTAAGGGTAAACTTTTGGGACATGTTGTGTCTAAAGGTGGTTTGGCTATTGATCTAGATAGAATTACCACTATTTTGGCTCTATCTCTTCCCAAAAAAACATTGCAGTCATTTTTGGGGAAGATCAATTTTGTAAGAAAGTTCATCACTAATTTTGTAATACCCATGTTATGATTCATCCAAATTAAGGGATTTTTTTAAAAAAAAAAATCCCCTTAAGTTCAATTAATGCTTCTAATGATTAACATTAATATTTAGCTTGCTGCTAAATAATCCAACATTGTTTAATATTCCAAAATCCATCCGATAACATATGATAACCATGTGCAGCTGTAAGGGTCTACTAGATCTACCCAATCTCCCTTGATCACTCTAACTGAGTGTGTATACTATGTATACTTTGGTTAAACCTTTTATAGGTTATGAGAACCTGTGCATCTCCTTAGTGCCTACCGGTAAGGTATTTATGTAACTTCCATCCGGATCCAGACACTGTTGAATTAGGGGATTGGTGAACAAGACAATGTAATCAACATTTACATTACTTTGGCCAAAGTTTACAAGCATTGCTTTGCAAGCTTAGTTTCGAGACTGTACACTAGCCTACGAAACTTGTCTTCCGTCCACACACAACCGTCTCAATATAGTTATCAGGATTCCTTTTCATTGTTTAAGAAATTAAGTTTTAGTTTTGAAGAAGTAGAGTCCATGACTCACCCTACTAATCGAAAGGATCCTATCAGTTCCACCTTAGGATCCCTATGGGAAAGATAGTGACCACGTAATGATTTTCATCATTACGTCCTCACTACCCTTCCCGTAGCCATCCTAAGTTGGCACGGGTAGGATACTATCGAGAAGATGATGGGACATAGAACCTATGCTTCATTTACACTTTAAGTTATCCATGAAAGATAAAGTAAATAAGTTCATCTTTAAGACATGTTATAATGTATTGATACATGATATTAGATTCCCGAAAGAGGGTTATAGTAACTCAACGAGTTACTATCTTTCATTAGTTCCTCTTAACACAACGTATGATTCGACGTTAAGTATAGGTTTACTAACCATGTTCCGCATTTAGTTGTTCCATTACATTACTCGATAAGGATAGCCTTCAATCCATTAATTGCCATGATTAGTCCATTTTATTTCATAAGGTACAATGATAACTTTGCTTTTGTTTTCGTTACATTGTTGTCCTTATCGTTCTATGTTTCGTCATTGCACATATTTTTCATTTCAAATGAATCAAAAAATCAGTAATAATTATATAACATAAGATTAATCATCTTTATTTATACTTAGTTGTATAACTTCGTATACATTCTTTCATATCCATAAAGACAAGTTACAAAACAGCCAAGTAATATATTCATATTTAATAAGGATAATCCCTTATTTTCATAAATAATGATATACAAATCATCATAATAATACATTAGGCAAAATGCCCATAACAACTTGTGAAGATAATTCATTCGCATTTATCAAATAAATACAACAATCTTTTTCGGATTTATATCAAATATCACATGTCGTAAATCATGTGTAAACAATGCCAACCAGTCACTTCAAGAATGTCATTCCTTCTGCAAACTGTAGGAGAGAGAAAATGTATATATGGGTCAGTTCAAAGAACTGACATGAGTTTACAAACTCATATTCTTGTTGTAATTAAATGAAATAATAGAATAAGTTAAGGTTAACTTATTGAAAACAAATAAAAATCCTAGTTTATTAATAAGATATATATCTTATGTACATATGAAATGATACTTCATATTGTATAATATGTTTACAAACAGTACATGAATTCAATTGATAACTTAACTTTAGATTGTTAAAGTAACATACTATTGCAATTATTTATTACAATAATCAAGAATAAAATTTATATCTGCATCCTTCAATTCTTTTCATCTTTTGGGTTGCATTTAAATATATATTCTTCAAGAATAATATCAACATAAAATACCTTCAACTATGTATAACTATTATACTCAATTAAATAGATAATAATCATAAACTAACTCATTACCCATTTCATGTACTTATTATGACTAAAACAAAATGGAAATTTACCATTACAATCAATAATCAAATAGTGTGTACATTTCTCATTTCTTACTCAATAATTTATATTCCCGTAATGAATACAAAGGAAAAGAAGTAGCATCAAAACTTTATAAGAAACCATACAATAATCATTACTTGACCAACTTTCATTCCTTTAAGCAATAAGTCAAACATTCATACTTATAAGGAGTTAAATCATTGCTAACAGTCAAGTACATTGATGAGTTTAATATCAAAACACTTTAATATAAATAACATAGTATCTTTTCTCATTGGTTATATTCACCAACCAATACTCGAGAGAGAAAGAGAGTTGGCAGTTCATGTCTTAAGAAACTTAATAAGAACCATAACATTAAGCTCTTAATGAACTAGAATACACACAAACAGTCAAGCCCATTGATAACTAAATGGGGATATAGTACTTCAACATCAATCACATTAACTTCACATCCAAAAACTCATGAAACGTTTATACTAAGAGAAGATAACAACATGCTCAAGATGAGCTAAACAATCTACTCAACAAGCTCTATTTGAGTTGTGAAAATCCTTTTCATTTAACTCAGATCAATAAAAAATCCAAAAAACGAAAATAACTACAAATTATCAATGAATACCCAGATCAAATACACTCAAGAAGGGTGAGAGAAATCAATTTATTCCCATTAGAAAAAACTTAATAACTAGTCAATAATGAGCAAAACTCACACTAAGCTAGAATTACAGCCAGTCAACCCACTAAGAATTAAGTTGCTCGCAAAACCCAAAGGAGGGATGAAACCACCATAAAAACAACACAACTCAATAAGAGCTAAAAAATAACGAGATGAAACCCATCTATAATGGTGAGCTCGATATGAGCTTAAAAACTAAAAATATAACAAACTCTTCAAGAGCAGATTAAAAACGGTGTTCGCAAACCTCCAACAGTATTGAGATTCAAAGAATAAAATAACACAACTCCTTGAGAGCTTACACAATAAAACGTATATAAAAACCATCAAAAAAAGCTCAAATGAGTTGGATACAAATTGCATCATAAATTAGACCCAATATTTGAAAATGTGCCTAGTTCACAAATATAAAACAAACCCACATGTACCTAAACTTATAAAGTCTTCGCAAAAATCATTTACAAATGAAATCATTCATTTCCTTCTATATTTTCTAGATTTCATAACAATTTTCCCAAGGAAACATATTGAAGTTCAAAGATTTAATGAGCTACTAAAATATTCATATTTTACTTCATTAAAAATGTTTTCAAACAAAATACATAAAGCATCCAAAATATCCATTCAACTATTTCACATTTACAAACAAACCCATTTTCAATTCTTTTTCCCTTGTTTTCCTTTTCAAACTTCATCATTTAAAATGAAGAATAAACTAGATTTAAAAACCAAAAAATGTATTCTAAAATTTCATATTAATAACAACAAAGAACAGGAGAGAAAACCCATGCCTGGTTTTGCCTTTGTTTTCCTTATTCTTCCCTTGAAATCTGCAATTCGAATGCTCACAAAAACTCCACAAAATATCCCATAAAGAGATTTTAAATACCAATACCCCATTAAAAATAGCTTCACAATTGCATGCATAGACCCAAAAATGGATTTCCCTGAATATCTCCTTAAAAATATCCATGCAGAGTTCAAAGACCAAAAACCAAACAACAATGCAAAATATGCAAATGGGAGAGATTTTGCATGTTTTAGCTTCCTGAGCAAGCTACTAGTTCCCAAGGAACCAAGTTTATTATGCCATTAAAAAACTTGTCACGTCATGGCCAAAAATAGTTGTGGCATCTAAACCCCTTAAACCTTTGCATGCCACATATTTCATTTACCATGTTTTATGACATATGGTTTATAACCAATATTAAACATTATAACATAAACAATAACCAACAATTTCCCATGCTATGTGGTCGATGACCATCGTTTCAAACAATTAATAATGCCAAGTGGTCGATGACCATATACTCCAAACTATAACAATTTGAATGTTAGTGGTCTAAGACCAATCCGCAAGCAATTATATCTTAAACAATGCCAATCAACCTTAAACAATGCAAACAACGGTTAGTCCATAAAAAACGGAAATAGTAATACAAAACTTGAATCAATGTTCAAAACATTCAATATACTTAAGACTTTGCATTTTTATTGATCATGTGGCTGCCATACATATGATATACGAATATCATGTCAACATGAATACGAACAAACCTTGAAATTTGAAAAATATACTAGGATACATGAATTTTCAAAACATACAATATACTCAAGATTTTACATTTCATTGTTCATGTTTTAGGGAATAGAAAAGTCAAAAATTAAAAAAAAAAATTGAAATAAAACTTGAAAAAGACGTGTTTTACTGCAGGATACGTACGGGATACGCCAAGATACGTCACGGATACGTCTGTACGTATCCGTGACGTATCCTGACGTATTCCGTACGTATCAGGCACGTATCTGTATCTGTTTCGTATCGTATCCGTTTCCGATACGTATCAAGGGGGATTTGACAGGGGCTTAGGCGTATCCATGCATCCTAGCTGCAAACCAATGGTGGATTGTTTTGTCTTGGCACTCATAATCATCACTTACGAAACATAAGGATATATATGTTTATGTGTGTGTATATATATATATATGTATATATATATATATATATATTAAATAACATTACTAATTGTCAATTATAGTTAGACTTATGCAATATCAATTAATTCGATCATTAACAAACACACACCAAGTTACGTTATCGATGTCAATTGGTCGCTTGTCGCATCCACCTTGCTCTTAACAAGCATCAACGTAACTTTAATCAACCAACAACCTTATTAGCTAGTCGTGTTATAACGACAAAAAATGCATTAAATTCGGGGTGTGACAAATTTTGTTGAGTTGGTAAGGCCCATCACATTGATGCTTAAGAAAAATTGCAATTTCTAGTGGACACAAGATGCCAAGAGCAGCTTTGAAAAGATCAAATAGGCTATCGCTTAGGTTCCCACTCTCATCAACCCTGATTTTAACAAAGACTTTATCCTATATGCCTTTGGAGGGGAAAGCAATACTACTGCCATCTTAACCCAAGAAAATCATGAAGGATTGGAGCACTCAATAGCTTTTACAAGTCAGACACTAAAAAAATTATGAGCTCGGATACAAGTTTGTTGAAAAACAAACTTTTGTTGTTTTGAGGACTTTGAAAATTTTTAAACATTTGTTGTCCAACAATAAGATTAGAGTCTTTGTTACTCATCCAAGCATAAAGCAATACATTATGAGCACCAAAATAAGCGATAAAAAGCTGCTTGGATTACTAAAATCATGGAGTTTGACATTGAAATAAAGTCCACCAAGCTGATCAGAGGTAGAGTTGTGTCAACACATGGCTGAAGATGAAAGAATCAATTTATGTCCAATCAACAAAAGTTGCATCAGAGGGAAGTGTTGAAAATGACTGGTTTCAAAATATGGTTGAATACCTTCATACTGGAAAACTGCCCAATACTTTCAACAGAACGCAAAGAAGACTTTGATGGTGTGATGTTGAGATGTGTGGAACTTGATAAGGTTGAGAAGATAATCAGAGAGTTCCATGTAGGGTTTCCTGGTGGGCACTTTGCTCCTCAAACTACTGCAACTAAGATCTTGAGGCCTGACTATTTTTGGCCAACTTTGTTTTCAAATTGTTTTAAATGGATAAAGGGTTGCAAAGAATGTTTATTCTTCATTGGCAGAAAGAGGAATGTAGCCCTACCACTTTAACCAATTGCCATTGATCAACCTTTTTCTCAACAAGGTTAAGACTTCATTGGTATGGTGAACCCTCCTTCGAGTGCTGGTCATCATTGGGTTTTGACTGCTATAGACTACTTTAAAAGGTGGGTGGAGGCTTTACCTCTCAAAGAAGCAATTGAAAATTTCATCAGACTTCCTCGAAGATATTGTGACTAGGTTTGGAGTTCCCTATACAGTTATATTTGATAATGCCAAGGCTTTCATTGGAGCCGAAGTGACTGATTTTGCCTTGAGACATGGTATTTATTTGAAGACATCTTCGAACTATTATCCTCAAGGAAATGACCTGGCTGAATCCTCCCATAAAAAATTGATCAGGATAATGAAAAGAACAATGGAAGACAATGAGAGGTAGTGGCACACTAAGGTAAGAACAACACTTTGGGTTGATAGAATCACACCCAAGAAATATGTTGGGAACTCTCCATTCATGCTTACATATAGGAGAGAAGCTAGGTTGCCCATCTCACTTGAACTTACAGCTTTGGAGTTGGCTCATCAATTGGAATTAGAGCATCATGATGCAAGAACTATAAGGATTGCCGAGTTGGTTAAGTCAGATGAAGTTAGGGAGAAATTGCAAGACCAACAACAAGCTATGCAAAAGTGGTTTAAAAAGAATTCCCACCCTCAACAATTCAAAAAAGGAGAGTTGGTCCTAATATGGGATGAGGACCGCTCCAAGCCAGGAAAACAATAGAAGTTTGATGCTATTTGGAGTGGTCCTTATCAGATTGTGGGGATCAAGGAGAGTAATGCTTTTGAATTAGCAACGTTAAACTGTGAACTATTGCCTCTCCCAGTCAATGAGATCTTCCTCAAGCCTTATTTCTAAAGTTTTCTCTCCCCCTTCTACATAGCTGTAAATATTTTCCTTTTCCCAACTTGTTTTGTTTCGTTGTTTTCGTTGTTGGTGTCTTCTTGACCTCGGGTTTTAGACTATGGGTGCTTGCTGCTCCTAACCCGTGTTTTTAGTCATTTTGCCCATTTTTGTCAAGTCTAAACTGCTAAGAAGGTTTTGTTGGTGGGGGTTGTTTTCCACCATGGTCAGATCTCTCAGTTTTCAGTGATTGCAATGTTTATCTTCCAGTTTAGTTGTGTTTGGGCTGGCACTTGCAGCCTTGAAATCTCCTTATCCATCTACTGAGAAAACCAGTTTCCCCATATGCCTTCTACTTCCCTTTTGAATAACTTGTGGATTGTTTTCAGAATGGTTTAGAGTTACAGGTATAGAGGCACATGTTTGCAAATCAGTTAAACACTTATGAGAGGGAGAGCTTGAGATCAAGGCAAGTGAGGATTGTCTTTAGCACCAAGCGGATTCCAGGCCATTGCAGTTTTCTTTGCAAGGAAAGTTAGAGTTTTGGAAGTTTGGGAAGATGTTTAAGAGTTTTATACTGACTCCATGCCCAATGGATGCACAAGGCAACTAGTTCTCATATCTAGCAGGTAGATGGCCCCTTTGAGTCGCTAGAAATGTTGTCAAAATAAACACCCTACTAGTTACAAAATGAATACTTGTGTGCCTTGGTGTCTCAAAGCTTTTTTGAATTACTTGTGTGGATCACATCCAAGGTTTTATAGTTCATAATGGTTAGACACTTAGCCATTTTTCCTCTTGTTTTGGAAGATTCAAAATCTACAAAATAGAGGAATGAAAACTCAGTGTTCCGGGGAAATCATAAGAACTTAGTGTTCTGTGGGTTTACCCAAGCCGTGGAATAAAGGGTAAGTACTTCATGGCATTACGGGGATAAGAGAAGTGTTCCGTGGAAATGAGTAGAAGTGCAAAATCCACGGAAGTAAAATTAATCTTTTGTGGAAATGATCACAAAACTCAATGTTCTGCGGAAGTTGAAAACTAAATATTCCGTGGAAGTTGAAAACTCAATGCTCCGCGGAAGTTGAAACTCAATGTTTTGCAGAAGTCAAAGCTTAGTGTTTTGCGGGTTTTTTGGAACTTAGTGTTCTGCGGAGTTGGAAAAGCTGCGAAACAAAGGAACATGGTCGCAAGCATAACCGCACAATAAGACAAGTCTGCGGATGGTGCAAGGAGTCACGAAGTTAGCACTTGTTCGTGGATCAAGGCAAAAGTCAAGAACAAACCCGTGGGTCAGCAAATTTCGCCAAGTAGAAACCCGCGGGACGAAGAAGCGGTTATCCGCGGAGTAGGAAAAGTTGAGAACCCGTGTAACCTGGAGTTATGTGAAGACTTTAGACAATCGTGGAACAAAGGTGGCGTTTAGGCGGAAAACTCCGCAGAACAAAGGATTTTCGTGACATTGTTGGGAATCTTCAAAACGCCATATCTTTTGATCTAGAACTCCTTTTGACATGGGAAATGTCTCATTGGAAACCTTTTTAGAGGTATTCACTAAAAGGATCATTTTTAAGGGGAATGATGGAGATGTTTGGGATATTTTAATAACAAAGTTTTGGGTTGTTTTGAGTTGCTTTCGCAATCGAGTGATGCCCAATTCGATTACAAATGCTTTGTTTGATTCCTTTTGTCTCATGATGCTCTTTGGATGGTGGATTCGAACCTTGCCCCCACAAAAACAAAGAGAATGGTTTGAATGGTCTGTGCAACAAGAAATGAGTTGTTATCAGTGGTCTAATGCATGATTATGGTTTAAATGGACATTTGGCAGCTCACTCTTCACCTATCTCCCCAAATTTCGTGGACATCCATTGATCTAAGTTAGAGCTTATCCACGTAGAAAATATCGGAGTGTTTTCTTGCAAACCAAGGCACCCCATGGACGTGGATCACCATGAAACAAGGAGATTTCCTTCGGGGCCAGTTTGGATGGGTCAAACAGGTTAAACATCTCTCATGGCATCTTCAGATCCCTTCTCCTCTCTTCTCCTTCTATAAATGTAATGAGTAACAAGTTTCATAATTGAAACTATCCTCTCTTAAATGCAAAGAAATTCTGCCCAATCAGTTTCTAAGTGTTCTGAGTTTATGCAGACCCTTGTATTTGAATTGTGTAATGCGTTCACTGCCTTCTCAATGACTGTGAGAGATTGTGTATTCCTTAAGCTTTAATATCTAGTTGATTGTGATTATTATCTATCCTTTGGCTTGTGTTATTGCATCTTACCTCTCTCCTATTATTGTGTGATGTATATGAATTATATTTGCATAATTCCAGTCCATTGTGTCACTTATACAGAAGGTTAAAGGCCGATAGAATGTAGTGTGGATTGTGGCTCGTATTTCCCCCTCTATCACCGTGTTCATCCCTTTTTCCTTGATCTCAAGGAGAGTGGTCCCTTCATACTTCGGTGTATCACCATTCTTATAAGATTTCAACACTTTTTCTCCTTCAACCTTGTAGAGTTTTATAGCTAGATTAGAGTAGTGGTCAATCTAGAGCTTTTAAGAAAAGGAGCCAGCCTTATTCTGGAGGTTTATCTCAAGGGTTAAGGTCCCACACCTTAGAGATAATCCCCTTGTTGTTGCAAAGATCTTTAGGCACTTAAATAGCTGCCTAAATCATAAGGGTGCACACAAATCTCCACCAACAATACACACGTTAGTTCAAACTTAAAGTAAGGAAAACAAAGAACAAAACAATGATATCCTAATATAAACTAAACTAATGTACCTTCGATTGGGTAGAGGGAAAGAAGCTATACCAACAACAGTCTGAATCCTTGTGTTGTGGATTTTCCCTTGATATATGTAGATGCTCAAAGAGTGGACCGTGCAAGGTAGTTTGCAGCTTGGCTTTGAATGCTTAAGAAGATGAGCGGATATTGGATATTATGGAGGATTTGATGAATGATTCGAGAGATAAACTCGTAGAATAATGTTAGCATTCGATTGCTTGATGGATATGAAGGATGGAGGGATCTATTTATAGATTTTTCAAGGGTAAGGATGGTAAAATATTAAATTTAATATTTTGGAGATAGTAGAGGATTTGGAGTAGAAAATGGAGGATCATTAGAAATAGAGGGGAAGGTGGAGGATTTTTGAAAATGGGGGGTTTGAATGGATTATTTTTTTTGATAATGGAGGTGGATGAAGACTTTGGAGGATTTAATGGGGATTGTTTGAAAATGGAGGAGAGAGGGATTTGAGGTGAAGGGTGCAGTGGATTATTAAACTATTTTTGTGAATAGTTGTTGTAGGATTCGATTATGTGAGGATACGATTAGCTAATTAATATTGATTAATTAGCTAATTAATTGGTTATGGGATTTTATAGGATTAAATGGGAGTGAACGATTTAATAGATTAATGAGGTGGTGTAATTAGGGTGTCTACCCTTGTGTTATGTTTATGCTTACATGTTTTGGTCGAAAGGACAATGACTCTAATGTCCATTAAAGGTAGCGGAGCGAGGGCTACATCCGTCCCCTTCTCATTATGTTCTTTTGCTTACTCATTCTCTCCTTTGAACTTTGTTGCTTGATAAAGACTGGGAACACTGGATTCTATTGATCAATGATTCCTCCCTTGGTTGATATAGAGCAATACACTTCAAATTGGAAAGCTTGAAGACTCAACAATTTTTCTTCAAAATGAACATAGAGAAGCTAAATGAAGGGGAAGACATGCCATCCTAGAACATTAAATTAATAGCACTACTTAGCACTGCACTCAGACAATTGACATTGCCTTTTAAATGAAGAAGAGAGTGGCTTTCATGCTTATACACAAATTTTAAGGCCAAAATTTTGAAGGTGATCTTCATAATTAATGTTGGGTGATGATTTTTCTTAGAGTAAATTGCCACCGTTAGATTACAGGATCGATAATGCGTATCACATGAAATTCAACAAACATTGTCGAGAACAAAATATTCAAACGTAACTTAGGGGTGTGTGAGATTCAAAAACATGTTCGCATTTCACATGCCTGCACCTGTCAGAGGGGCTTAGAGAAGCCAAAGGCTCCTTACAATGCACAGGTGGGCAGGATTATGTCAAGTGGCATGATCGCGCACACCTCCCAAATCCTGCATATATGCAATCCCCATGAGGCTTGAAAGCCTCGGGCCCATAAAGGGTGTGTGGGATGGTGACATATGTCACCATCGTGCATGATATTGTGGAAGATGATACCCAGTGAACTAAGTTCATGGGGGGAAGTGGATATGCGAAATGATGTCATTTTGCAGCACCATGCACTCTCTGAGGATTCAAAGTAAAAGAGTACACTAAATAACATAATAGAGCTATAACAAAAGTAAAATGTGCTAGATGGTGACACTTATCACCATTTGCATGCCCATATCACTTAGTGAGTTAAGAGTAGCTTTGAGTGAAAAAAATGCTTGACAGTGACACTTGGCACCATCATGTGCCTTGTGTACTTGAAAAGTCTTTTGTTCCTGGGGAATAATGTGGGCCTGCTGTTGTGGTTTGCTTTCACTTGGCGCATCTTTGTGAACTTTGGGACCCAATATATTTAACAACGGAAAACTTTAGAATTCAAGTGCCAATTTGATTTCAACAAACATTAAAACATGGGTAATTTTGATGCCTGTAGAACAACCTAGAGGCTGAGAATAACATAGAAATAGCAAGCAAAACCAAACGGAGATAAAATGAAAAGAGACGAGAAATGCGAGTTAAACATTTTAACATTATGAGTCTTATCATTATTGGAACATGCATTACTGTTGGGTTTCAGAATGGAACATGGGTTGAAACCACAGTCAGGGGACAGCAAGTCCCTCCTCTTTAATGGGAGAGGTTCCCTTATTGAAAGCAGGAAAAACAAATGTACAAATATACAACTCTCAATGTTTGGGCCCTGATATTCTGGAATGTTTTCATACTTAAAAGACTATCAATCAGAAGGAATGGAAGAAAAAAAGATGGGAGAAGGAAGAAAACGACAATGCTTTTGGGAAATATAGATAGTAGAGTATCTCCCTACTCACATTGAACTAAGAAAATATGGAAAAGGATCAATTACTTCACCACCGACACAAGTCTGCAGACACAAAGTTTTAAAGATTCACACAGACCAGAACACAAAGTTTCTATTGAATGCAAAACAAACGATCCATTGAATCGAGCAAGGAGAGAGAAAGATATAACAAAGGAAAATAAGAAAAGAAAGAACTTCTGTATTGAATTACTTCCAAATTTACAACCTTCCCAGAAAACCAGAAAATCCCCTTTTCCCGTGGCCAAAGCCATATATTTATAACAATTTGTATACATCCATACTTTGTCCCCAAGAAAAGAATATCCGAAAGGGATAATGTTTGTTGCAGATCCGCTTTTGGAAAGTGACATGAAACAAACACTCATGAAAACAGGAGGTTCAAAAACGCGAATGTCTCGTCAGTTTGAGCATGATTATTTTAGCAGGGGACATCTCATGATTTTCTCCTTCACGTGGTCCTGCCATTTCCACCTTTTAACCACTTTCATAGCACTCAAGTGCTTACTGGTAAGTTTTATCCCTTTTTATCGCGTATGCCTGATAAACTCCGTTTTCTGATGATCAAACTTTACATCCCTTTAAACTTATCGATTTGGCTCCATAATAAACCAAAAATGCATCTCATGGAGAAACGACAAGAATACGGAGAAAAAGAATGAAGAATGATCCATTTTTGCGTCTTGTAGAACTCTGGTTCGTTAATGGCGTTAAAAATCAGGTGAGTGCATTTGGCTATCTTTTCCCCCTTTTACCTTCAAATTTGGACCCTACACGTGGCAAGATCCAAGAAACGACGGCCCTGGGGGAGAAATCTGCATTTCTTGACATCTGGGAGAAAAAGCGCGATTTCTCATTTTGCTCCGCCCCTCCGCAGCTCCGCCAAAGGCCGGACACATGGCGCCATCTGAGTGGCTGAGGAAATGCGGTTCAGCATCTTTTGTCTGGATGTTTGTGGGTTTCCCTCTTGGATCACATGGTTGTACTTTTGCATTCAAACCTCTATTTCTACAGTGGTGGGGAAGGCTGGAAGTTCTGTAGACCAGAACTTGGAATCTTGTGTAAATGGTTTTTTATTTCCATCAGCTGTGTAAGTGGTTTGCTTTCTGCTTCTATTTTTCATTAAAAATTGAGAATCTCGTTTTATTGTTTGCTGGCAAAAGTTTTATCACTAAAAGAGTTAATAACAAACACTTTAATAATCTGCAACTCTGACACTTTGATTAAATCGATCATCTCAGGAAACGTGGTCAAGTTTAAGTCTGGCCACCTTACACATATCCGGCATATCTTTCCTATCAAGTTGCTTATAACCAATACAAAGGTTGGAAGAAACACTAAAGCATTGGTTGCTGAGGTGTCTGAGAGGTCATCAAGGCATCCAAAATCTATGAGTGCAGTTTTCTCTGCAGTTAATGACATCTGTGAGGAGATAGCAGAGATTATTCAAGCACCTTCTTCAGATGATATATCCATTAGTGAAAAGGAAGGAAAGCTGGAAGAGTTGATGGAGATGAATCAAGGTTTGCTGAAGTGCATGGGTGTTAGCCACCCTTGCATCGAAGCTGTACTTAAAACAACGTCAAAATACAAATTATGCTCCAAGTTGACAGGAGCTGGTGGGGGAGGTTGTGTGTTGACTTTGTTGCCAAAGTGTATCCTTCTCATGTTTATTTTTTTGGATGGTATTCTAACTGTTCTATAGTGTTCCTTTGGATTTCTGGGTGATTTTTTTTTTAGCTTTGTTTGGCTTGCTTTAGTGACAAATCTGTAAGTGCGTTCTTTAAGTTGTACATGATTCCCTTCTTGCATGTTGTGTTTTAGCATGGAAATTGTGTGATGCCTTACAATTTAAGTCATGGACCAATTTGATTTACAGAAACAACAGAAGATAACACTAAATGTATATAGCATAGAAGAAAGAACACATTAGAACAACATGAATAGACAAAAACTTAGATGCTTGATGAGGAAACGTTTCAGCTTAGTGTTTGAGGGTTGAAGAGATATAGCTTGAGAAATAAGAGAAACCTTAGTGCTCTTATAGAGGAGCACACTTACTCATGTTCATTTATATATTTTAGATATCTTTTATCTAATAGTCTTCAACTAATGCCTAAGATGGAGCACACTTACACTTGTTCAGTTATATATTTTAGATATCTTTTATCTATTAGTCTTCAAGACTTCAACTAATGCCTAAAATTCTAGATTTCTTGGACTATGTTGAAACCCTATTACCAAACAAAGTGTTAGATATTTTCAATTTTTATATTGTTACATATGATTTAAATTAATGAGAACGACTAAGTGGTTACATATCAGAATATCTGTAGAATCTAAGACTTAGGAACAAAACTTTATCACAGGCAATTGAAATTAAGAGATTCTTTAGTATGGGTATTTACAACATTTATCATGAATAGGTACAAACTATGGATGTTTTTGCTTTGTTACTCTATGCGAGTGATTTACTTGAATTTAAATATTAGAGGTCTGTAGACCTGAACTTGGAATCTTGTGTAAATGGTTTTTTATTTCCATCAGCTGTGTAAGTGGTTTGCTTTCTGCTTCTATTTTTCATTAAAAATTGAGAATCTCGTTTTATTGTTTGCTGGCAAATGTTTTATCACTAAAAGAGTTAATAGCAAACACTTTAATAATCTGTAACTCTGACACTTTGATTAAATTGATCATCTCAGGAAACGTGGTCAAGTTTAAGTCTGGCCACCTTACACATATCCGGCATATCTTTCCTATCAAGTTGCTTATAACCAATACAAAGGTTGGAAGAAACACTAAAGCATTGGTTGCTGGGGTTGTCTGAGAGGTCATCAAGGCATCCAAAAGCTATGAGTGCAGTTTTCTCTGCAGTTAATGACATCTGTGAGGAGATAGCAGAGATTATTCAAGCACCTTCTTCAGATGATATATCCATTAGTGAAAAGGAAGGAAAGCTGGAAGAGTTGATGGAGATGAATCAAGGTTTGCTGAAGTGCATGGGTGTTAGCCACCCTTGCATCGAAGCCGTACTTAAAACAACGTCAAAATACAAATTATGCTCCAAGTTGACGGGAGCTGGTGGGGGAGGCTGTGTGTTGACTTTGTTGCCAAAGTGTATCCTTTTCATGTTTATTTTTTTGGATGGTATTCTAACTGTTCTATAGTGTTCCTTTGGATTTCTTTTTTAGCTTTGTTTGGCTTGCTTTAGTGACAAATCTGTAAGTGCGTTCTTTAAGTTGTACATGATTCCCTTCTTGCATGTTGTGTTTTCATGGAAATTGTGTGATGCCTTACAATTTAAGTCATGGACCAATATGATTTACAGAAACAACAGAAGATAACACTAACTGTATATAGCATAGAAGAAAGAACACATTAGAACAACATGAATAGACAAAAACTTAGATGCTTGATGAGGAAACGTTTCAGCTTAGTGTTTGAGGGTTGAAGAGATATAGCTTGAGAAATAAGAGAAACCTTAGCGCTCTTATAGAGGAGCACACTTACTCATGTTCATTTATATATTTTAGATATCTTTTATCTAATAGTCTTCAACTAATGCCTAAGATGGAGCACACTTACACTTGTTCAGTTATATATTTTAGATATCTTTTATCTATTAGTCTTCAAGACTTCAACTAATGCCTAAAATTCTAGATTTCTTGGACTATGTTGAAACCCTATTACCAAACAAAGTGTTAGATATTTTCAATTTTTATATTGTTACATATGATTTAAATTAATGACTAAGTGGTTACATATCAGAATATCTGTAGAATCTAAGACTTAGGAACAAAACTTTATCACAGGCAATTGAAATTAAGAGATTCTTTAGTATGGGTATTTGCAACATTTATCATGAATAGGTACAAAATATGGATGTTTTTGCTTTGTTACTCTATGCGAGTGATTTACTTGAATTTAAATATTAGAGGTCGTGAACGGCCAATGGGACTGAAAAAGTACATTGCCCAAAATGAACATAACAACGGGAGTGCCTAGTGCATAACTAGTAGAATTATATTAATCTGAAATAGAACAAAAACAAAAAGCAGTGAAAAGCACTGAAGAAATAAAAATATGACAATATACCTCAAAATTGCAATTCCTAAAAACCAAGAGTTAAGTCAAACAGCCCCTCTCCTAGTATTCAAGGTCAAGAAGAAGTTTGTGATCGGGTTCAAATTTATTTCTAATTTGTTCAAGGACATTGACATTAACTTTGTTTGGCTTTTCTTGAACATGTTCTCTTGCAAGTCAAGCCATCCACTATCTGGAAGTAGGACTTGATAAGTCTGGAACCACCAAAATGGCATGATATCCATCTGAGTGTTTTCAGTCTAAGCTGAAATATCTCAAGGATAAACAAAGCCACTCATCTTTGATCCTCATGTTGAATAGAGGTCCATAAGAATGCACAGCGGATCTCATATCTAAAAATGAAACAATCCTCAGACTCAGGTTATATAAGACAATTTATATGTACACTCATCGCATGGGAGGTGTTGATTTGATTCCATCCAAAGTTGATGGAAGCAAATGTAAATCTGTGTTAAAGGGACACTTCAGGAAGCAAGCTAGTGTTAGGCCGGGATTCTGGACTGCAAAATGAATTATAAAATTGCAAGGTGTAAACCCAAAAAATTGTATTACACAAAAAAGAGATGCAAGTACATATTTATTACAATGTGTGACCATTAATTCATTTGTAGGATTACAGTCCAGTTCATCTTCAGGATGACTCTATAGATTCTACAAGGAGATGAATATTACCTCCTAACATTATATACATAACGTTACATTCATCCTTAATCCATAGGGGTTATAGTGAGACCAAGCATGCTTTGAATTTTTCAAATTTCTCTCTTCCAAGTGCTTTTGTCATAATGCCAGTTGGTTGCTCTGCAATTGGACAATGTATCAATTTGACACTGCCATCTTTCACATAATGCCGAATCAAATGGAATTTGGTGTTGATGTGCTTGGTTCATTTGTGAAATACTGGATTTCTTGCCATTTGGATTGCAAAAGTGTTATCAACCATGAGTGGTGTTGATGAAACTGTTTTTTCTGCAAATCCTCAAGAATCCTATTGAGCAATAATATTCCTTGGTTTTCCTCTGAAGCTGCCATATATTTTGCTTCTGCTGAAGAAATTGTTGGCACCTGCTTCTTTGACTTCCAAGTGATGATTGTTGATCCTAAATTCATCAGGAAACTTGAAGTAGATTTCCCATCTTCAAAATCACCTCCATAGTTTGAATCTGAATATCCAACTAGTTTGAAATCTGCCACCTTGGAGTATTTTAGCCCAAAATTTTGAGTTCCCTTTAGATATCGAAGAACTCTCTTTGCTGCTACCCAGTGACTTTCTCTCAGTTGTTGCATGAATCTAGAGAGAACACCAACAAAAAAATAAATGTTTGGTCTAGTTGTGGTTACATAGATCAGACTTCCAATGAGCTGTCTATACTTAGTTGCATCTTCAAACTCTACAATATCATCTGATGTCAACTTCATATTTTGTTCCATGGGAGTGCTGAGTGGTTTACAGTCTGTCATTCCAAATTTGCTTAGAATTTCACCAATATACTTTTGTTGTGTGATGAAAATATACTTGGATTTTTGAATCACTTCAATACCCAAATAGTAATGAAGATGACCCAAATCTGTCATTTCAAAACCTTTCATCAGTTATATTTTGACTTTTGTAGTGTACCTTTCATTATTTCCTGTTATGAGCAGATCATCCACATATACAACTAGATATACAATTGTTTTGTCAACTGTCTTGACAAAAAGAGTTGCATCTTCAAATTCAAAATGCTTGAAGTTCATGCTCAAGAGGTGCTCAATGATTTTTTCATACCAAGCTCTTGGGGCTTGTTTCAAACCATACAACAATTTTACTAACTTGCACACTTTTTGTTCTTGACCTTCAACTGCAAAACCTTTTGGCTGAGTCATGTAAACTGTTTCTTTGAGATCACCATTTAGAAAAGCAGTTTTCACATCCATCTGATGGACTTTCCATCCGTTTTGTGCTGCTAAAGCCAACAAAACCTGAATGGTGGTCCATTTCGCTGTTGGTGCAAAGGTCTCCTTATAGTCTATCCCTTCTTTTTGAGCATATCCCTTTGCGACAAGCCTTGCTTTGTGTTTTTCAAGTGAGCCATCTGCTTTGTATTTGTTTCGAAAGACCCACTTGCAACCAATAGGTTTACAATTGAGTGGAGGATCAACCAATTCCCAAGTTCCATTCTTGACCAAGGCATCATATTCAATTTTCATTGCTTTTCTCCATGCATCAAGCTTTTCAGCTTGTTTGAAGGAAGTTGGTTTTGAATCAAAAGCAATATTGATTTCTTCTTTTGGATGGCCTTCCAAGGTAAACTTTTCTAGCTTATCTTGAATCTCTTCTAGGAACTTGTCTACTTGTTGTGTGGCTTTGTATGTGCTTCTAGTGCATGTTTTTCCAACTTCATCAGGTCTGACATCTGTCAATGTCTGTGCAGCCCATCTTGGCATCTTTTCTTGTGTTTCTTGTGGAACAATTGGTGCCTCATTTTCTTGATATGAAGCTCCTTCATCTTTTGGTTGTTACTCTAGAAACATGTTTTCATCTTTTGATGAAGTTTTAATTTCTTCTTGAAGGGGGAGTTTCTTTTTCAATTACTGGAGGCAAAACGGATTCGACAAATTCCAAATTATGTCCCCTCTCTTAATGTCTAGAATCTCCTTGAAAACATCAAATTTTGCAAATTTCTCAAGTCGACTCAATTGTTGATCAATGTTGGTTGTGTCCTTTGTGGTTTCACAGAAAACATCTCTTGCAATGAGAAATTTCTTGTTTTTCTCATCATACAGTCTGTAGGCCTTTGAGGATTTAAAATATCCCAAAAGGATGCATTTCAACTCTTGTGGTCCAACTTGTTCCTTTTCTCCTTGGGAATCAATGCATAGCATGTGGATCCAAAAATCCAAAGATGCTGCATTGAAGGAAGATGACCACACCAAACTTCATATGGAGTCTTCATTTGAAGAGTTGTTGAAGGTGACCTGTTGTGGAGATAGACTGTTGTTTGAGTTGCTTCTCTCCAAAATGCAGTTTTACTCCTTTGAAATACAACATTGCCTTAACCATATTCATCACAGTTTTGTTCATCCTCTCAGCTACTCCATTTTGTTGAGGAGTGTGAGGGACTGTGAGATGATGCTTGATCCCATTTTTCTTGAGATAGGCTTCAAACACCTTTGATGTGAATTCACCACCATTATCAGTCCTCAATGTGCCAATATGGGATTGTGCTTCATTTTCAACCATTGTGCAAAACTTTTGAAAAGTTTCAAAAGCTTTTGATTTTTGCTTCAAAGAATAGATCCAGGTCATTTTGCTATAGTCATCAATGAAGTACATGAAGTACTTATTACCACTAGCAAAAGGAACTGGTAGTGGACCACACAAATCAGAGTGGATCAACTGCAATTTCTTTTGAGCTTTCTGGTTTGATTTTTGAAAATCCTCTCTTTCTTGTTTGGCCAAGATGCATGCTTCACATTTTTCAATTGTTTTGGGAAAAGTTGGCAAACCTACAACACCATTCTTTTGCATTGTTCAAATGTTGTCATAGTTGGTATGCCCAAATCTTGCATGCCACAAAAGACTTGTTGACATTCCTTCTTCAATGAGATGAGCAAAGTTTCTTGAAATTGAAGGCTCACCTTTGAGTTTCAACAACTTTCCTTCCTCAAATCCAGTCAAGACAATTGTATTATCACATTTTCTTTTGATTTTTACCTCTCCATCATCCAACAAAATGGAGTGGCCTTGTTGTTGAATGAGCACCAGGGACAACAAGTTTCATTTCAGTTGAGGAAGGTATAAGACATTGTGGAGAATGAAATCTAGAAGTCCTGGTGACTTGAGTTGAATTGTCCCTTTTCCTTTAGGTTGCAGACTTGTTTTGTCTGCCAAATATACAGGACCACATCTTTCTTCATGAAACTCCTCAAAGAAGTCCCTTCGGAAAGTCATGTGTTGTGTGGCACCAATATCTAGGACCCAAGCATCAAACCAGGTTGAATTCACTGAGGCATAATTGACATCATTTGACATGGAAAGCACACATTCACTTACAAATTGGGCCGAATTTGATTTGAGATTTTCTTCTTTTCCTTATTTGCTTCCTTTTGTTTTTGATAGGCCTCAATCTTATCCCATGATGTTTTGCATTCATGAGCCTCATGACTCCCTTTTCTACCACATCATTTGCAAAACAAGTTTTGTCTGTCATTGCTTCTGATGGTGTTGACCATTGTTTCTGCTAGTTGTGCCTCCTCGTCCTCTATTTCCTCCTTTGCCTCTATCATTTCCTTCATTCTTGGAAGAGGAAACCTTATTGGAAGAATTGCCTTTTTGATGAGCATAGCAAATACTTTTCCTGTGGTTTCAGTCTTTCTTCCAAAGGCCTTTTCTCTCTCAGCCATCTTTTCAACCAATTGATCAAAAGTGAGTGACTTCAATTGATTGCTTGCTTGCAAAGACTCTAAATAGGTTGAATATGTGGGAAGAAGAGCTTTTATGAAGGCAATCATATATACATCAATTTTTCCACCAACTTCAACATCATGCTTGATTGTGCAATTTTCTGAAGCCAGACTCATTACATCACCATTTTTCAACTCAAGGTTGAACAACTTCAATTGCAATTGTATGAATTCCAATTTTGAATGGGAATCATACAAATCCTTTAACTTGTGTAGTGCTTCCCATGGTGTGTTGCACCCTTGTATGTGACAAAAGACTTCTCCATCAACTAAAGCCCTTATCAAAGCCAATGCCTTAGAATTTTTATGCCTCTAGATTTGTAATTCTAGATTTGTTGTTGGTTCAATTGGTTGTGTGTCTCCATCACAAATGTCAAACCACAAATCATTGAAGATGAGAGTATTCTCAACTTGCCTTGACCATTCTAACTAGGTGTCCTTCCCATATGGTGTTGTACCAACTATTGATGTGATTGAATGCATTTTGTTGTCAATGGGAGATGGATTGGTTCCTTATCACTCCAATAGGTTTCCCTTTCTATATACTACTAGACCGATATACCAAACCTCTAGATACGTTCATCCTTCATATATACCCGTTACATGCTGGAAATACTTGTCAAGGTACGTGAAACGATTTTAAAGCATGTGAGAGTAGAGTGGTACGTGGCACTTGGGCAACGTGTGAAAATGATACGTCCTATCAATGACACCTACTTAGAAAGAAATCCTTGTATGCAGGCATAACTTCGCTATATACTCGAAATTTCTTATTGTTAGGATTTACATCTAACAATAGAGGCAAATGGGTAATGGAGGGACATGGAAAAATGAAAAAAACTGTGTCCTTATTTCTCCACAGCCATTTATAAGGTCAAAGCCTTAGATGCCATTGCTATACCTAACACTACTGTTTCTTTAAGGTTTAAAAAATTTGTTTTGATTGCACCAAAATGAATAATTTTCAATATTTTAAATGTCATAAATTTCCCTTTGTTTTTTATAAATATGCTTAAAACAAATACTTTTGCCCTTGCTTTTTTTCCCATTTTTAAAAAGTAACTATATCCAATTAAATATTTTTGAAAGTTTGGAAAAAAAATGAAACTTATCTCTTTCGAAAGATTTCCTTGGGCTCTTGCCCTGCACATTGGATATATACACAACTAGAAGGTCTGCCAAAGGAGAAGCTAGAAAATAAAAAATGATGGAGAAATAACGAGAATGGAGAAATAAATTTGTTTGTGGCACTTCCAACCATTGCAGAGGACTGTAAGCAGCTACAAAAGGAAGAAAATTTGAGAGGGCTATGCTTCTGTGGATGTTGGAACCTGCTGAACATGATGCTTAACAGATGAAGCAATAAAGAAATGGAGTACAAAGGACAAAGTTCTGGTTGAAATCTATAGCTTTCGGTCCCTGAGTGAACTATGGATGGTGATGAAAGCATATCATCTGCGGTATAAAAAATCCTTGGAAGAGGACATTACTTCCCATACAAGTGGGGATGAAAACAAAGCATGTGCTCTGATACCAATGGCAGGCCAGGAATCTGAACTGCAGAATGAATTAGTAAATTACAAGGTGCAAACCCAAGATTGTATTACACAAAAAAAGAGATGTAAGTACATATTTATTACAATGTGTAACCATTCAATTCATCTCTAGGATGACTGTTCAAATTCTACAAGGAGACAATTATTATCTCATAGGATTATGTACATAATGTTATGGGGAGCATCTTCTTGGAGTACTTTGGAACTTGGATTTAACCATCTTGGAAGCACAAATCGATGTGTAATGGGGAAGCTTTGTAATGTCCCTTTCTAGGACAAAAACCAAAAATAAGGGTTTGGCCACAAACCCTGAGAATCAGATATGAAAATATACCAACACCAACAAATGAAAATAATCTGATTTTATGACAGCAGTTCCAACAATAATATAAACCCTAGCAGCAAACTGTAAAGGGGCTTAAATGCACCATAAAACCATGCACAATAGCTGAAAACACTTCTAAATAATTATTTCATGTACGACAACTCTTATCCATTCAATTTGCAATAAACAAATGGAGAAAACCCAAGATAACACACTGCTGTAATTAAATTTGGAACAGTAGGACATCCACAAACCAAGGCTGAAAATGATAGATATACTCCACCAAAAATCACAAAAACATAGATTCCGGCCTTATAAATTATGTTGAATCAGAATATCACATAAAATCTGAATTTCGTGCCCTAGAAGGCACCCAAATGCTATCAAACCCTAGTCGCTCCAACTAGGAAGAGCTCAACAATGCATGCAAACCCTTGTAGATGTCTTCTTTGATCTTCTAATGTCCAAATCTGCAAGAGGTCTTCAAGTTGTCTTCACTTCACCCAAAAATGGAGGGTTTTTCGTCCTCCAACCAGCCACAAGGAAGGGTTTTTGTCTTCCTTGGAAAATCCACACAATTGGATTTTCGCCCAAAAATGGAACGACAATGAGCAATCAGCCCAAAGATCGATTGTAGAGAAAATGCGCCAAGATTGATGATGAAAATGAAGTCTTTGATCTCCTTTTATATCCCTCCTTTGGCGCCAAAGCCAAAATAGAAAGACCAACCTCATAAAGCTTCTTTGGGACTTTTAATTTTCTTTTAAAACTCCTCCAACCCAACCGACCTGCTTAAATAAAGAAAACACTAAAGAAAACATTAAAAATTAGCAAAAGAAAAATGAAATGGGAATGCAATTCCTTCCCTAGCTCATTCACTTCATTGCCACGAAAAAGGGAATGGCAAGAAGTCCATAATTAGGCTCTTAAGTTAAAAAGGGGACATTACAGTCCTCCCTTCCCAAAATTGCTTGTCCCCAAGCAATTGCAAACTCCACATGCACCAAGTATCATCATATCAAAGTAAAGGAACATGTTGTAGTGCTCCCATAATCTGGATCCTGTGCCTGTTAAATGAAGGAGCTTCAACCCAAACAAACTCATACCTTTGTTGCCCCTTTCTTCATGGAAGTCTTCATCATCTTCAACTTCAAAAACAACAATGATATCACCTTTCTTTGCATGCTTACTTGTACAAAAATCCCTGCAAACTGATGTAGTTTCCATCATAAAGCAAGGAATAGATGCATACTCATCTTGATGAGATATCTCCAAATACAAATCAGATTGTGGAGGGGCTGAAACATTTTACCACAGTCATAATTCACATGGAATCTTATCCAATTTGAGGCTATCAAATCAGATTTGTTCCCTCCTTTCAGCTGAAACCTTCTTCCTATATCAACCGGTGATGGAATGCTCTTCAAAAATGAAAATTCACTGTTGTTCATGGCTGCTAATGGCAGTCCCCAATCTGATTTTTGCAAATTCAGCCCTATAACCATGGCATAATAACTACCAATCTGAAATCTTATGAAGAAAGACAAATTCATGAGTAATGTAGGGACTGAAAGTTGTCTTACATAGGCTGAAAATTTAAGAACAACAGGTCTACGATTGAAATCAGCAGGCATCTTGGCCTTTAACTCGAGAGAATCAACCTTCCCTTGCTTAACACTCCTATGAATTTTGATTTCATCAATTGCAAGTGAAATCCCAACTCTTTGTGAACTTTGAGGGTAATTTCCTCTAAAATTTGGACCTCTTGACCCCCAAAAACAACGTGTGCCGCAGCTGAACTTAAAAGAAGGAAGTCAAAACAAAATTCCTACCTCTTCATGGGGCCATGGGCTAACCATATATGAAACTAAAAAGTAGAATCAGCTCTTTGAATCATGTGTACAACTGCAAATTCATCATAATTGCTCCCCCTTTCCCATTTTTCCTTTTGTTCATTCATGGAACCATGGGTTAGCAATATATAGAAAAGAAAATCAGAATTCTTATCAAGCTTAGGATGCCTCAAACATGTCATGCTAGAATTCTCCCCTGCTTCATACAAGCTCATCAAATTCCTTCCCTTCCATAAGCAAAGAGAGGAAAAATCAAAACTGAAATCTTTACCTTCATCTTCCTTGAGCTTCAAGGGTTTACCCGGATTCCAAGGATGTAGGCAATCTATGTAACTCTTCATCATACCTCTTCTTCTCTTAATCATCCTTGGGTTGTCATAAAAACCCACCTCATAGGCTTTGCTTGGGAGATGTATAGTGAGTCCTTGGTAAAGAGTCTTCTCCCAACCTTGCTCCTTTACCTCATTAACATAGTTATGATCACCCAAGCATGGCAATGATAAATAGTGATGCAATAGACTCTTGTCATGACCAAATAAAATATCATATGGCTTACCATTAGTTGCTGGTCTGAAAATTACATGGGGATTGAAAGTGGTCATGGGCACCCGGATATGTATCCTTGTTTCATGGGTGTACCTCATAACAACTTCCCTTGGAAGCTCCGCTTGACCTTTCCTCTAGTATTCAAATTTTTCTCCACTTATAACCCCATTTTCAGCTTGTTGATCCAAATGTACAGCTCCTTGCCATGGTTTACAATGGAGCCTCAACAATGACATATTGTTATTCTTTTCATCAAATGGCTCAAGACAACAAAACTGAATTGGTGTAGAAGAAAGCAATGATTTTGGAACACCTCCATACCTTTGGACATCCCCAATATGCTCAATTCCTTTTATCCCATGAGACTTGCTTGGGCTATCTCCAACATTCTCTTCATTATCTTGCTCCTCATGCTTCCCTTCATCCTTTTGCTCATGCTTCCAATTCCCCTTAGTATTTTGCCACATGCAACCATTGGAAATCAAGGGAATATCATTAAACAACCAAAATTTCTTTACCTTCCACTTCGCTTGGTTCTTGCTTGGCAATTTCTCCATTCTCTTGAGCTTTCATAGGGTTGTCCGGAAAATCAGTCAAGGAATCAGCTTTGGCAAATGGAGGTGGGTGCTTCTAGGGCTCCCAAAAGCTGATCCATCATTATGCCATTGTTGTGCGATGGTTCTCCCTTCTTAACATGGTGGAGATCTTCTTCCAATGCATCCTTTTTACCCTAGAGCAAGACTGGTTTCTTATCAACATTTTTCCACACACACCCATTAGAAGCCAATGAAATATCATTAAATATTAAGGGACTTTTACCTTGGGACTCATGCTCCATGATTTCCCTTTCCTCTCCAGGCTCATGCATCAAACTTTCATCTTTTGGCTCTTCATTGATTGCTGTTATAAACAAACCAGCAAGCTGACTGTTATTACGTCTCCTATAGAGAAATGGATTTAAACCATCCCTTTCACTTCCCCTACTTGTTCATCACCTTCCCTTTCAATCCTGGATTCATCACATGCTGAAATATTATCAGTATTAATCAAACAATGATCAATAATTACCTCATAATGATGACTATCTAAGAACAATAATGGGATTAAGGGCTGAATCTTCATCCTTCATAGCTCCATTTCCTCCAAGGTGTAGATCTGAGTTGTATGCTGTCATTAGATCTCCTTCTTTCATTGGCTCGTGAACTCCACTACCATCAAGCCCTTGTGTCACTATGGTGTTGTTTGGAAAACTAGCCAAGAGATCAACTTTGGCAAGAGTCCTTGGGGGTTTCTACTTCTCCCAAGGGTTGACTCCCTCTTAATAACCAGCTACTGCAATATACCTTTCTTCATTGTAACTTAGGAAATAGGCATGCCCATCCTCTCTTAGTGAACTTGGGAGTTGGGTTCCCTCTTCAACAAGCTCCGTAGCCTCTTCTTGCTTAGCCAACAAGATGGGGCTCTTTTCCACTAGGGTTGGGATATCTTTCCCATGACCCTTGTGCATGCCTCAGGGCTTGGACCAAGTCCCGATGCCCACTCTATCTTTTCTCCATGGCTAGAACTCGGAAAATGATTGAAGGCATCACTTCCAATTTAACCATGAAGGGCTTGATACTCCTCAAAGCTAGCTGCAACCTTTGAAACCCTAGGCTCTTCTTTGAAATGTCCTTCTTGAGGATGTAGGTTTTGCATGGCGGAGGCAAGAGAGTCCACCTCTCTTAGTATTTCTATTTTCCATCTTCATACTATAGAAATCCATATTTTCTTCCCCATGAAAACCCTTAGGCTGGGAAGATCGGATCTCTAATACCACTGTAATGTCCCTTTTAGGGGCAAAAATAAAAAATAAGGGTTTGGCCACAAACCCTGAGAATCAGATATGAAAATATGCCAATATCAACAAATGAAAATAATCTGATTTTATGCATGGCAGTTCCAACAATAATATAAACCCTAGCAGCAAACTGTAAAGTGGCTTAAATGCACCATAAAACTATGCACAATAGCTGAAAACACTTCTAAATAATTATTTCATGTACGACACAGAGGAAATCTGTTCCAATGCAAATCAAGGGTTCTTAAATAAACTTAAATTATAACAGATAATCACCCTGCAAAAAGAGCCATATGTAACTCATTTAGACTGACTTTTCTGCAGCAATTAAAGAATAGAAACCTGTAATGTCCCCTTTTTCAAAAAGGGAGCCTACAATGGACTTTAGTGCCATCCCCTTATCCTAGTTATTGGCAATGAAAACCTTGATTGATAAGGAAAGGAATTAGCATATAATTCAAGTTTTCCAAAAATTATATTTAATGTTTCTTTTAGATGTTTCAATTATTTATTAAAAGGTCAGGGACTTGAAATTGGAAAGTGATAAAACACTAAAATTAAAAACTAAAAGAAGCCACAAGGAGGTTGGTCCCTAATAGTTGGCCATTTGGATGCTCCGCCAAAAGAAACTAAAAAGTATAAAAGGAGGTTGTGACTTCATCTTGTTCCTATCTTTGTCATTTACTATACATTGTTTTTTTGGGCAAGCTTGCTGCTTTAACAGATCCACTTGAGGACGAAAACCCTCTTGTGTGGCATTCCAATGGAAGATGAAAACCTTCCTTGTGGCTTGGTGGAGGACAACTAGCCCTCCACATTTGATTTGAAGTCAAATTGAAGACTCTACAAACTTGCAGATTTGAGCCAAGGGCACTCTTTCAATATAAGCATCTACAAGGCTTTGCATGCATTTTGGAGCTCTCCCAGGGAGCGACTTGTTTGTTATAAGGGTGCCTTGGGCACAAACTTCCAATTTTATTTGATATTCTGATTTGCATAATTGACGGTGTAAGGCTGGAATCTATGTTCATTTGTGATTCCTGGGGTTTGGATTACATCTCTCTTTCAATATTTTCATAGGTTGTACTGCTGCTGTTCAAAATTAAATTCCAACTGAGTGTGTTATGCTCAGGGATTTTGATCCAATTTAAGTGTCTGCACAAATTGGATTAGCTGAATATTCTATGCTATACTTTGTTTAGAAGTTATTTGACGATATTTGCAATTTTCCATACATTTATTCCTGCAAATAAAAATAGACTACTGATTTCCAGTTGTTAGAAAAATCAGTTTCCATGTTGATTATAAAAATTGAATTCAGAATCTATTGGGGTTTGTGTGGTTTCCTAGTTTTTCATTAATTTTAAGTCCCAAAAAGGGACATTACAATCTAATTGAATGGAATAAGATCTTTCATCAGATTGTTTCAGAATGTTTTCATAAACTTTATAAATCATCAAACACAAATTCTGATAAACTACTGTAGAAGCTTGTTCAATTTTCAATATTGAGATCATTTTTTCTTAGCCCTCATAGATATAGACAATTTATGTGGTTATGAGATACGTTTGGCCAGCAAAGATTTATGAAAGTTTTCAGAATTTTGTCACACTTCTTTTAACCGTTGGATTTAGTTTTTCCCTCTAACATAATTTCCACTTGGTTTCCCATTCAAAAGCCTTCAGTATCCTTTCAAAAGGAGCTGGTTCCTTAAGAAATTTGGTATTATCTTTAATGAAATGAAGGTGACACATTCAGACTCTTCCAATGATTCTAGAATTTGTATTTTTTAGTCCTGAAGTCACCAAACTCAGGGATCAAGAATTCCATAGTTGTTTAGCTTGCCCTTCATAAATAAAAACACTTTGGCAAAATGAAAACATGCTCAATACTCTTATGGGTTTTTATTCAAACCACCATTGTTGCAATGAGCTTACCTATGTCTTATGTGAGCCACATTGTACTGGAACCTGAAGGGATGTGCTTGACAAGGTTTGATTCGACCATCTCTAACACTTCATATGATTTGACCAATATGTATTTGCATTGAACATGAGCCTTCCAACTTCTCCTTAAGATCACCATTCTTGGTATGCCATCAGCCAAAAGGGTCCAGACCTTCTCCAAAATACAATATATATATCAACCTTTCATTGAACCCAAAACATACATGTGTCTATACCCACCAGTTATTGCAACTCACCAATTGTGATTGTATCATATTTCTAGTCAATGATGGACCCCTTAAGTACAATTGAGAAGTCTCGCCTTGTTTTTCCTGTAAATTAAGGATAGTATTGAAATCCCATCCAAATTTTAACAAGTTACACTAGGAAAAGATCTAATCATAGAATCTATATGCTGCAATTGCTGTAACTTATCTTCCTTAGTAGTGGGAGCATAAGCATTCTGATACAGGAATTGTTGGGCATTCTTGAGTAAGCTGAATGGCAAAACACCTCTACTACCACAAGAACTTGAACATCTTGTAAGCACTTAACGGATCCCAGATGGATTTAAGTACCTCCGACTCCTTGAGAACTAATGATTATCTTATGGGCTTTGGAACCATATTATGCAACATGTAAAACTACGAAGACATAAGCTCTATCAAGGCTTTGGTTTCTTGAATAAACACCATCAAAGGATGATGAGTTTGAATCATTCTAGTAGATTTCCAGTATTTTATAAAGGGCTGCCTTTCAACCCCCTTATTTCCAAGTGATAAGGTCATTCAGGATTGCTTGGAAAATTTGGGACAAATCCCTAATAGCTCCATATTAGGTCAATTTCTGACCTTCTTTATGAAGGTTGGAATTTGATTTGAGTCCAACCTTAATATTAGTGTCCATCTTCAGTTTTGTACTTATTTCCCGAGATCCATTCCTAACAGTGTAAATCTGAGTTTTGTTGCTCCATATGAATTTCTCAACAATACCAGAGATTGATCCTTCCTCTCAGATTCACCTGTCTGTTGATTTTGGTTATCAAATTGTTCTTGTCTTTAATTAGTTTTATCATTTGATAGCATTCTTCATTGTGGTAAGGGCTTGCATCTTGCGCAGGCTAGCTTGAAAAACTACGAAGCTGATTGCAGTGTCCTTCCACCACTTTGAGTTGTTATTTATTTGTTTATTCATCTGTCTCTGAATTTGGGACTCCACAATTCCAATCAGTATTGGTCTTTATCTTCATAAGTGGATCCATGTTGTAGGACTAGCAAATATCTATTTTGTTACTACCTTCTGTTCTCTTCAACAATTTTACTCATCTTTCTTCTTTCTTAGGAATGATAAAATCTGATATTGAGGCTTTTCTTCTGCAGAAGGTTCTGGAGCTTTAATGAAACAATCTCTCAACATGATGGCCATACTCATGAAAGTATAACATCAGGAAAGGAATCCTTTGAAATAATCCAGAACCTGATCCCATTGATCCTTTCCTTGTTAAACCAGAGAAATTCTTACATTTGGCAAGGGTTTGCTAAGGTCCATCAACACACATATTCGTTGTAGATCATTTGCTTTTGAAGTTGTATTGAAGCATCAATCGTCATCATGTACCTCTCTTAGTAAGAGTTTAAAAATACCATGAAGACATTGTTATTGTCAAATTCAGCAATAAGCCCAAACAACCTCACCCAATAATATTTCCTACTACAGTTTTAAAAGGATAGTTCTGGGTCATTGCTTTGAACATTGGAGTCAGGGTTTCATAAAAAGGCCCGCTCAAAAAAAGCCATGGCCCTCCTTGAAATATAGTTTCTCTATTCAAAGCAGAACAAAGAAGATCAGAAAATATCCATTTGGTAACCTGAGATCATTTGACTTTTAGTATGCAAACAATAATTCAGATCCAATCTTTAAAGGCAATTGCCTATAGGACGAAATCATGAAGAAAACCGTGTCACTAACAATCCTGCTCTCTTCTTGAAACCTGCCAACTTTGAAGACATCTCTCAAAAGTTTCAAAATGGGTGATTTTGCCATCAATTGCCCACATACCATATCCGGTTTATCTGATAGTCACTTATTAATATGTCAGATAAAGGCATATGCTTAGGGGTATCACTTTTTTGGCCATAATAAACTCAGTTCAGTTTCATTCCCACAATATCCAGCTTTCTTCATAAGAACCCTTGCAGTAGATGTTCAAATCCTTTACAATTTGAAATCCATCAGCCCATGTTTTAAAAAAATAAATGAGCCGGAAAGATTATGGGGGCATGATTCATGGAAAAGGTTCAACATATTTAGACTACATGAACCGGTTAAACAATAGCTTGTGAACCATGGCTAGACCGGTTTGGTACTGAAGTTGAGGCCGGTAGAGACTTCAAAGTAAGATTTTATCAAAATTCGTACGACCAAACCGGTTGAAATCGCGATTCATCCAAATCGTGTTTTCTTTCCTTTTTTGGCATTTTCTTTCCTTTTTTGGATTTTTGGTGAAGAAAACACAAGGAAAGAATTTAAATTTGCCATTTTTGGAAAGGGTCCGGGAAGATGTAGCAGCAAAAACTTGCATGTGCCATAACTTTCATTCTGTGGCTCCGTTTCAGGTGCCGTTTTCTCTAAAAGTGTATATTTTCTCGAGCTCTACGCATTGATGGCAATATTTTTCTTATTTTCATAAAATCCATTTTTGCACCTTTTTGGACCAAGCAACTTCTTGCAATCTTCTGAAAGAATCATGAGCTTTGATCGCCTGTAGACAGATTAGTAATTAAAAATACTGGATAGCTTTCCAAAACTCGGCGAGTATTCTCCCATGCTCGGACTAATCGTCCCACCTGCCAGCTTGGTCGCAACCTGCTTATTCAAATGTTGACTTCACATATCAATAGATGCGTAAGTTTTTTTTTTGCTATTTTAAGAGTTTTTTTTGTGTTTACACTCCAATTTGCGCATCCTCAGACACAAGACTGAATGCTATCGTAAAGGTCCCAACAAAAAGAAAGCATTAATAGCAATGAAAGAAAACGCTGCAAATACACTTGGCTGCAAATTTATGTTTTTTTAAAGAAATTTGAGTATTTTTTAAGTTGCCGAGTATTCCCAAGTATTGGCCGAATATTGCCGAGTTTTTGCCGAGTTTTTTTTTGGGGTGTGCCGAGTATTTGCCGAATGCGAGTATTCCAACTATGGTACTATATACATGAGCAAACTATGCATATTTTGTGTGTAATTGTTGGAATCATGGTTTCTAATCTTTCAAATATATTGTTTTCATTAAAAATGTAAATTTTTATGTGTTATTTAGTAAACCGATTCATTAAGTTTGAACCGGTCCGGACCGGTTCGGTCCGGTCCAACCCTTGACCGGAGTCCGGTTCCGATTGACTACAAGCCCTGCACTTTCACAGAAAAGTTGGAGATCAATAACTGAGAACAAGGGACAGTCGAAATCTCGACCAACAGTTAAACAAAAAAGCGACCAGGTTTAGGTAATGGAATTGCGACCTTTTGTGACGGAATTAACTAAAAAGACTAATAGAATCTCTACTTCTTGTCTGAGGAAAAGCCAGAATCAAAGACGTGAAAGCACTTACGTTTATATATCGTTTCCCTGACAGATACAACAGAACTCGTGAATGAAGGGAGTTTTGAAAACCATGGTATCAGGAAAACCCAGTGACAAAACCCTATCTCCAATCATTTTTCCACTGCCTTCTTCTCAATGCTCTAAAGGAGGCATACATTTCAGAACATGTTTTCACCAATAATTTTTAAATCATTTTTCTTCTATGTCAATGACATTTTTGTAGCAGAACTCCTTGTTGATAAGTATTACCATCCAATCTCTTCATATCATTTCGGCAAATCTACTACATGAAAATATGTCATGCAAATGTGCAATACGGAAATTGACAATTTCCAAGCATGACAACTATACCCCTGTGCAATTTTTTCATGTCTTACCATTCCAAGGCACCCCAAGTCTGCCCAATCAGTCCAGTGACCTCCCAATTGATGTTATCTCATCCCCTTAGTTGATTTAGGAAAGTCCATTCATTTCCCCTAGGTGATTTTAGGAGTTCACTAAAAGTCGCAAGCTTCAGGTAGTTGTGGGAAGGGTTATCACTGGCTTTCCTAGGAATGGAGCAACCCCATGGAGCGGAACAAAGAGCCAAATAAAACATGGAGGTGAATTGAAGGCCTATAAACATCATGGAAGTGATTTTGGAAGATTCAGGGAATATTCAAGAGAGTTAGGAGTAGTTTGATCAAAATTAGGGTTCACATGCCTAAGCAGTGCACAGGCCAAAACAATTGCTGAGCTTCAGAAGGTGATTCCGGGAGCTCCGGAAGGAGTTAGGAGAAAACAAAAACATTGTCAGAAAGGGAATTCCAAGACCTACAAGATGGTGAAATTATTTTTTTTGCAACACTTTGGCACAATGGGTCTGCAAGCAGTTTTCTCATGCACAGATGGAGTACCAGATCAAAAATCCGCTTTTTCAGGGATCAAATGGAGGAATCAAGACATGAGACCCCCACCATTGGATTCAAAAGGTCATTTCCAGTCAAGGATCATATAAAATTTCATCAAAAAATTCCATCGGGAGCTCAAGTTAATGTCGTTTCAAGTTGTCCTCTTGGAGCGAGTTCGGGAGTTAGTCAAATTTTGGAAGGACACGTGTCAGCTCCAAGAGCCTGGCGGGATTTTGTGTCCCTCACGTCCCTCAAGGTCAGGGACATCAAGGTTGGAAAAATGCACCCAGCCCCCATATGAATCCCTCTAAACCTTCATATGACCTCCTAGGATCACCAGTTTAACCCCCAGGTGCTTGTGGGAGTTCAAAGCCTCAACCGTCTGATTGCTGTCACATGTCATCTCTAGCAACGCCATGGAATTTTATGTCCGTCATGTCCCTCACAAGGTTAGTGACATTAACCTTGGAAAAATGCACCCAACCCCTAAGGATACTTTTGGTCACCCATGTGACCACTTCCAGCCCTCATGCTTTAAAGCTGATTTTTTAGCCTTCATTCCCTACTGTCGTCGGATCTCCGCCACATGTCGTCGCCTTGCTCACCATGGAAATTGATGTCCCTCACGTCCCTTTGAGGTGAGGGACATCAGGGACATGAAAATGCGCCCACTCTCCCTCAAATTTTTGAAAAAATTTTTTAAATCCCCACCTGCTTTCTTCCCTGCTTCTAACATCTAACTTGCCGTGCACATGCTCTGTACACTCCCTCTGCAACTTCTCACCACCACTCTGCCATTGCCAAAGCTCAAAACCAGCTTCATAAAAAACAAACTCCTCTACTCCATGATAATATGCAGGTCTCAGAAGAAATATTGACTAAACCAAGAAGAAAAACGAAGAACGAGAGAAGAAGATCTGAGTGGAAATCCCCATTGCCGTGAAACGAAGATTTGAAGAAATCTTGCAAACCAGTGGATTGACAACGAACCATATTTTTTTGAGTTCTTTACTGACTAAAAAAGGCCTTCAAAAAATCACCTTCAAACCTCTCCATTAAAGGAATGCTCACAGTGAAGAAATCTTCTTTCGGCCCTTCTGGCTCAAAGAAGCAAAACTCAATTTCCCGTCAAACCGGCAAGTTGGATTGAAAGAAATTTCACCAGACAAGGAAGCAAATGAAAAAAAACCCATATCAGTGGTGGAAAAAATAATGTTAATTTCACATTGCAAATGGAGGAGAAAACCAGACCTGAAAATTTTTGAGGTCCATTAATGGTTGTCATGTCGTGTCTGTCAAAAAAAAGCACGGCCAAGTCAAAAAATTAAAAGTTTAGTGGGCGAAATTTCCGCAAAAATTGGATTGATCGGATCGTTGAAAAATCTAGTTTCAGTGAACTAGTTTTCACACCATGAAGTCCCTATTTTTTAGGGATAGGGGTGATATTGTCAGCAAAAACCCATATGATGAAAACTTTCAGTTTCCACTGTTCAATCGAAAAATCTAGGAAACCTCCAGAAATGTGAAGCATTCACTTTCTTCCTGAAAAATAGCAGGTCTTCATCCGTGGTACTTACTAAAAATAGGACTGCCTATTTTGGGTTGCTTTTGGTAAGCCAATTTGAAGAACTCTACGAAGGAGAGGCAGTGAACACAGAGGGAGTATCGCTAAAGTGAAAGTTCATCAAATGGTCATTTTTGGTCCAATTGACACTTACTAAAAATAGTAAATGGTCCCACGAGCACCTGCTAAAAATAGAAAGTTGGTCCAAAAAGCAAGAGGGACACAGTAAGAAGAAATAATTCAAGCTACCATAACCGGTTGAGGTTGGGAAAAGCTAAACTGGATCACACTTACTAAAAATAGTAAGTTTGACCCATCTATACTTACTAAAAATAGCAGGTTGTTCTCAAAGGTAAAGTTTTGGCACAATGGGACATAGAGGGATGATCATTCAGGTCAACACCATCATTCTGGATCATCCATGGGCATTGATCATAGGGAATTTGAGGTCCATCTTAGGGAACTAGACAATGTTTTTCAACACTCACTACATAGTTGGGTCACAGGTATATCATTGCAGGCTGGGAGTTGCGGTCATCATCGAAACAATTCATTCAACTTGGCAAGCATTCATGAGCTAATTGGAAGGAGTTTCTCAAGGTGCAAGGAGTTTGAAGATTCAGAGTCTCACTGCACTTGAGTTTTCAATCAACAAGGATCTTGTAGACTTCATCAGGGGCAACATCCTTTCTTTTCCTCCTCCTTCCCCCCAACATTCTCTCTCCTCTATGTTCTAATTTTACGTTGAGGGTTTTCACTTTTTGATATGTCTTAAAGTGACTTTAGAGACATGATGTCAAATTTAAGTCACCTTGTTTTTATAAAAGGGACTTAATATATGAATAGGAATATGAATAGTCTAAAGTCAAAATGAGGAATATGAAAGAGCATCAAGAAGATGAGGAGTCAAGTTTAGCACTATAAATTGTAATGAGCTCTTCATTCCAAGGGGTTCTAATTCTGAAATTCTTCTAGCTGGTTGTATTCTTGTAAGTTCATGAGAGAGATTTTGCTCACTTGTGAGTGAAAAGAGTTAGCCACTTTTCCCCTATTCTCAATGTCTTCCATTCTCATACTATGTACAATTTCTGCTTGAGCATCAATACAAGAAGGAGTTTCGAGCCTTTTTTGACTAAGGGGTTTACTGATACTTTGTGTTCATTAAATTCTAATTGGTCTTGTTGTTGTTTGCAATATTGTTTCTTCCTAATTTTAGTGCATGTGATGAAATTTCTAACTAGTGTGTGCAGGAATCTAATTTTCTACCTGCAACATTAGTTCTCCTACCTCTTTTCTCACTCCCCTTTCCCACTCTTCAGACAAAGTCTTCCCTAGCAAGAGATTGCTAGCTTTTCCGCAGGGTCAGTGGAGTGCCCCTGTTGGATCCCTGGCCACAAGGCCACTAGGAAAATCCACCTTTACTCACGCATGCATATACGGCAGTTGCACCGGTTAAGTAGAGGGACTTAGATTCCCAAAGCGTTGGCAAGAAATCCACAAGTTTGTCCACCCGACAAATTTTCAAATTGCAACAATGACATATTTTGAATTTTTTGGATATTTAAAGGTCATGTCCTTAGGGATGTATATTAATGAAGGAATTCAAAAGGTTGATACATTAAAAGGATATTATAAGACCAATTAAATAATGTAAGGGTGTACATGCTCTAATTAGGACAGTGTGAAAGGTTGTAAATTTGGTGGTGGAAGGGAGTAACTTGGATGCTAACCACAATTTGGAGGATTTTAAACAACAATATAACTTATATGTGTAGAGAAGGAGCAAGTGGTTAGTATTGGGATAAGACTACAGTGTGACTTTTTATCTATCTTGCAAGGATATCAGATCATGTCTTAGAATCTCCTCTTTCTACTTCATCTCAACAGATGGGTAGTTTTCTCTTGATTTTTTCATACAAGATGGATGCAAATGAAAAATTTATAGGGTAAATGACAAGATGTCAAGGTTGGAATATACTTATGTGGATGCCACTAAGATCCTTGTATAAATGCCAGGAGAAACAATGAAGGACATTATCTATAAGGTGCTTAAATAGTCCATCTTCCCGTGGGCTGCATCGCTTTCTCCCAAGTATTGGGGTTGATTGTTGTGTTTTATTTATTTTTGCAAGCATTTTTACTTCTTGTTTCGATTTGATATTTTTGGTAATGACATTGTTGTTTTTATCTAGGATTTTGTCCATTTTTTTACCTGTGTAGGGTCCTAATCTGGTGTCTCCAGATTTTACCCTGAAATCTGAGACTACCCATATTGAAAAAATTTTCGTTCTTTTAAAATAACAGGTCGTTTTGTGTTTTTATTGCCAGAAGATTCATGTATTGCGTTAAGATATTCCCAGTGAATCATATGAGCCAATTTCGACAAATACCCAGATGCCGAAACTTGTTTTATCCTTTCGCCTAGTTTTGTTTGCGGGAAAATTATATTTAATTATTTAAAGCCCCGTTTGAAGTAAATTGTGCTCCGGTTTAACCCTGTTGAAGTTTTGCATGTCAATATTCACATATACCAGTAGGGTTTTCACCAGGAATGGATCTTGGGCTTTGTTTGTGACTTCTGGCAACGTTTTTCATTTTTATTATTTTTTGCGTGTTTTTCTCTGTGAAATTCCCCTAGGTCAATTCCTTCGCCAGTACAGTTTGTTTTCTTTCCTGGAGTATCTGGAGATCATCTATGGCCGCCATGCCAGAAGGAATCAGCCTCAGGAAGTCAGGTTCTCTTTAAAAAGATGAAGTCGTGCACAAAAAAGCCTCTCCCAAGCAAGTCGCATTTTTGGGAATGGATGGATTTAAGCTGCAGTGGGATTTTTGGTAGTAGCAGGCAGGTGGGAATTTTGTACCTGCCTTGCAGGGTACTTTTTCCCATGAAGGAAAAGTCACTTAAGTTATGATGGGAAAATTAGAGGCAACAGGCAGGCGGGAATTTCTTACCTGCCTTGCAGGGTGAAAATTCCCATTATGAAATAAAGAAAAATCACTTAAGGCATTGATGGGAATTTCTTACTTGCCTTGTAGGGTAAAAATTCCCATTATGGAAGTCAAACAACTTAAGTGGATGATGGGATTTTTGGAGCTGCCATGCAGGGTGAATAATCCCATTAAAAATTGACTTTTAAATATAGAAATCAGCCTTTGCCAAAAAGTGCAACCCCTTTGGGCATTAAAGAATAACTTTAATTCCATTTATTAATTGTTTTATTCCTAATTTTGGCGCCAAAGGATGAGGAAAAGTCAGCGCATGAATAAAAGTCAAAAGAAGACTGGAAGAAGAAGGATAAAAATAAATAAATTTAATTTATTTAATGCAGCCCAAAGCATGCTAAAAAGTGCGACCCATTTGGAGGCGAAATAATACTTTTTGAAGTATTTATTAATGGATTTAATTCCTAATTTTGGTGCATGAGGTCAAAGCATGATGTTAAGTGAAAGTAGAGGGCTAAAAATAAATTAAATTAATTTATTTAATGGCAGCCATGAGCATGCAAATTTGGGCACCCAAGTTGGAGGAATAAACATGTTTGTTTATTAATTAATTGCCAGGAATAGCATGGACAATTATTAGAAATAGAATTTGAAGGGTTATATAAGCATGGGCTGCCATAAGTGAAGGTGTAATTAATTCTTTTTGCAAAGGATTGCAGCCCAGACAGTTTTGGCGCCCAAGGAAGGAGGATTTTTGCATTGAAGTTTATTTTCCACTGCTAGGAAGCTTCAAAGTTTGGCGCCTAGGGTTGGAGGAGCTTGATTTAAGCCTTGTTAATTATGTGCATGTTGGTATGAGGTGCCCAGGTGAAGTTGAAAATATTTATGCTTGCTTTGCATGCAAGCAAAGCCTCAAATTTTAGGGCAGTGGGCTTATATGCAGATTTTTGTGATAAAAATCAAGTGTTCATGCTTTGGAATCCGTCTTTGTCTGAATTAATTGTAGGTATTCATTACATGTGCTCATATAAGTGAAAGAGAGTGCAAATCAATGTCAGGTACATTGAATATGTCCTCTAAATCTAAAGAAATTGCTAGATTTGCACCAATTGCAAAGAATTTTGGAATAATTAAAAGAAAAAGAGTTGCTCAGACAAAGATTGCTCCAGCCATGGCAAAGCGGGATGAAAGGGTAGGCTCTAGCAGAATCATGCATAACTTCTAGATTTTTTGAATTCAATGAGGAGACAGGCCATGCACCAATCACTGATTTAATTGTCATATCTGCACAAATTGATCATAATTGCAAAGGCTTCCAGAAAAAATTCATCCTCTTGTTTCTAATGCAGTCCGTGTAGAAGTCAGTGCATAAAGAATTCCTTCCAGGATCTTATGCATGTGCTCCTAATCTTCCAATTGAAGCCTTCATTGAATTTGCATTCACCCGAAGTGCTTTCCAGAATTTTTAATTGCTCATATGCAATTAAAAATAAAAATGATGAGTTATTTACGGACAAACATTGCACTGATGCATGTACTAGAGAAGAACTACAAAAGCTTCAAGGATAAGAGGGAAGACATGTCAAAGGCAACACCCGTAAGAAAAAATCTAGATCTAGTTGTTTCCAGATCCAGTTTGGTGAGAATCAAAGGCAAAAGAATCAACTGCATGCAGAATATGAAAAAAGAACAAGACTGCAGCTTTCCTCTTTCTTCTTCTTTCTCTTATTTTCTCTGACAAAGTAATTGAGTGATCAATTAAATTATAAAACTTAAGTGATTGGTTTAAAAGCCATTACTTGAAGAAGTCAACTACTTGGAAATAGGTGGCAGACATGCAAAATAGAAGGTTCTATCTTCAGTTGCAAATCATGCATGTCATGCAAAGAGGAATTCCAAGAGGGAGATTTCTAGTTGTTTCCTTTACAACTTCCACATGTGCCAGTTCACTAAAAGCTTCCTATTTGTAATTGTCCCCTCTACATGCTATAAGTAGAGGAAGAACCCATGGGTTAAATGATCAGAATTTGTAAGCAACATTCTTGTGTTCCAGACTTTGTGCTAAAACCCCTGATAGCTATTTGAAGCAAAGGAATAGAAAGGAGCATATTTCCAGAGAACTTTGTGTCGACGGTGCATTTTGTTTCTAACTTTTTGTCTTAGATCTCCTTATAAACTTTGTGTTATTCTAGATCTAGATCTGAAAGCTTCCTTTGCTTATAATTTTGTGTGTTAATATCTATTGGTTTTTTCTATGTGCATGCAATCAACTCTGTAATCTATTGATTGGGTTACACATCTTTCCTCTTTCTTTCTTGTGTTTTTTATTATTTCCTTCTTCATTAGATATTTCCTTTCTTTAACAGCTGCTTACTTGCTGCAAAACTATACAGCTATGGTTCATGAGCTACATGGTTAAAGTAATACCCACAAATAGATACTAGCATATTTAATTGACAAATCTTACACAGGAGCCTCACCGGTAAATGAGGGAGATTTATCTCATGACTGCCTAGGTTTTCAGCTATGCAGAAAATCTAGCCAACAGGTTTCAAGATTTTCTAATCTACTGTGGCCTTGATCTTATTATGATCCACCTTCACTCCATGAGAGACAATGTAATCCCAAAATTCCGCCTCCTCGATTCCAAAAGCAAACCTAAAAGGCTTTCCATAAAGATGATGTTGTTTGAGATTTTGTAAAACTTTATCAACATGGTGAGGATAGTCTTCCCATGTTTTGTTGCAAACAAATATATGATAAAAGAATAGTAAATACCAAGAAAAACTTGCTAAAAATGTCTGAATATGGAATTCATCAAACTTTGAAATCTAGAAGGGAAATTTCTGATACCAAAATACATTACTAGAAACTCTTAATGGCCCATATGTGTTCTGAATGTAATAATCATAATATCCTCCTCTCTTACCTTGATTTAATGATACCCATACTTGGGAACTAGTTTTGATTAAAAAACCCATCTCTATTTAACTCATCTATCGAATCATAATTACAGGAAGTGGAAATTTATCTTTGATGGTGAACTTGCTCAGCTCTTTGTAGTTTGGACACATTCACCATTTTCCAGCCTTCTTAGGCACCATCACCAGTAGGGAAGGTTTAGAAATATGAAATGGATGAAATTGTATCAATCCCCTATATAAATATGGGCTCCATATATAGATAGAGGCCTAACAAAGACAATCTAATCACATGTTATAGAATTTTTTTAATAAAATCCCACCAAAACATTATATTAATAAAACATTATTTTGTTGTCGCTTGTATCAAGGTGTTATGAATCCATCTTTTAATGAAGTGAATATAATCATCAACAAGTTAATAAATGAAAAAAGAGGGGGAATAATGATGGTGTGATTAATCTTCGACACAAGATAAAGAATAACTTCATTTTTGCTTTCTTAACTACGTTGAATGATATAATTATGTAGTTGTTATCTTTGAATCTATCAGAATAAATGTATTGCTGAATTGGGCTGAACATTGTATTTTTTTTGGGCAGCAATACTTCTATTTTTGCTTTCCTAACTATCTTGAACGATGTAATTATGCAGTTATCATTTAATCTATCAAAATATTGCAAGCCTCCCCCAAGCATCATGTGCCTACAACATCACATCCTAGAAAAGCATTGCTACCTACAAACTCATTGTGAACATGTGAAAGTATCACATTCATGAACAAGCAACGCATAACTAAAAAAGTATTTCAGACCTGAAACAAGTATTAAACGCTTGCAAAAGCATCGAATGGCCTCTAATATCATTGCATGGCTTGAAAAAGCATCGCTTACCCACAAAAACAATGCACTCTTGAACAACATCGCATTATTAGAAAAGCAGTGTCAGTTACAAAAGTACCATAGGCATTTTGAAAACGTCACATGCCTACAAAAGCACCATTGGTCTATAAAACCATAGCTAGCTTGACACATCACCGTGTGCCTAAAAAAGTATTGTGATACTGAGAAGGCATCATTATACTAAAAAGGTATCACAAACATCGCATTATTAGAAAAGCAGTGTCAGCTACAAAAGTACCATAGGCATTTTGAAAACGTCACATGCCTACAAAAGCACCATTGGTCTATAAAACCATAGCTAGCTTGACACATCACCGTGTGCCTAAAAAAGTATTGTGATACTGAGAAGGCATCATTATACTGAAAAGGTATCACAATCCTGGAAAAGCATCGTGTGCCTGAAAAAGCATCACGTGCCCGGAAAAGCATTGCAGCCTGAAAAGGCATCGCAGACTGGAAAAGCATTGCTTTCCTAGAAAAAATTAACATGCATGTAAAAGCAGTGTATGCATGGAAAAGCATCACATGCTTGGAAAGAATTATGTGCCTTAAAAAGTGTTGTGGGCCTAGAAAAGATTCATGGGGAAGGAAAAGTATTAATTGATGGAAAAAACATCATAAACAATGAGAGAAAAGTATTACATTGAAGAAAAAGCATCGCTGATCAGAAAGGTAAAGCTAAAATAGAAAGGCATATATCTAATAAAAGTTAATAAATGTATAAAACTACGGAAATGATCACAAACATTTTTTGAATTGGAGAAATAGATTTGCCTATAGGCTAGCTGCAAAACTGAAGGAGTTTTGAATTGGATCAATACATTTCCTGATTCGCATCCGCAACCTGAAAGGATTAAAAAAAACATCTAATTTAATACATGTGGGGTGATATAGCTGGCAAAATTAATTAAAAATTCAAATTTTCCCTCTAAACTTTCAGCGAGTGCAATCCAAGGGCCCATAGAATGTGTGGATGATCCAAACATTTTTTTAATATTTTTATATCGTGGACCATCAATTTACCAACGATCTAAAACAAAAAGCCCATTGGCTTAGAATTTTTTTGGCTATCCAAGTAGGAAACAGTAACGTATGTTGTTTTTTGGCGATGTGTGGTCTGAGCCAATGCTCTCCAAATAGCCAATCACAAGTCGGGAAATCCCTGAAATTCACCTAATTACAAAAAACTCACCAATGTGCCAACAAGATGCAATTCCTAATTAAAACCTTCACATTATGGGAAGAAAAGTTGAACCTGTTGAAGAAGGAGTTCATCACAGAGAAGGTTAGCCTCGAAGAATATTTTAAAGATGGAAAAACAACAAATAAAGATCCATTGACATGCTTGTGGGTTTGATTACCGATCAAGGAATTGTTCCTTGGCAGCAAAAACACTTTGTAACTACAAAAATAATCACATGAAATCAAAAAAACATCAAGATAACATTACAATGGTTGGTAATATGGATGTTCCTCAATGTACCCAAGGTGCCATCAGCAAGGTTGGTTGGAGATTGATTTCAGATTGATCAGGCTATCAAAATTTTGCATGATTTCAATAAGAAACAAGATCCTAATTTGTTCAAGGTTTTGGAAGCAACACTAGGAGAATATGAGGATAAGAAAAAAGTAAAAGTGGAATCACAAGATGGAATAAATGGTTTTATTTAGTGTCATCTAGTGGTAATATTATTAGTTCTTTATTTGAACACATGAGATCGAAAGAAGCACAACAATGCGATACAAAGAAGGCTTCTCATACTACCATTGAGTTGAGGACTGGTATAGTTGGGAGACCCAAGAAACCTACTACTGACAAGGACCAACAAAGTTCAAGTAAGTTCTTGGTCCCATTATCACCGCAGACTATCACATAAATGTTCTACAAGTACAAGGGTTTTTGATTTAGGTATGTTATACATGCTTTTATTGAA
Source organism: Taxus chinensis (assembly GCA_019776745.2). Lineage (NCBI taxonomy): Eukaryota > Viridiplantae > Streptophyta > Pinopsida > Cupressales > Taxaceae > Taxus > Taxus chinensis. The sequence goes on from JAHRHJ020002342.1 coordinate 658,323, forward strand.
ATTAAATATGAATATGCACATTATTTGATATGTTATCTTATTTAAAACTTGTATATATTTTCTATTATATGATTTTATCATATTTCAGCTCATTTATCTCACTTGATAATACAATGTTGGAAGTTTTGGGATCCTTATTTTATTAGACATGGAGAGAGAAGAGACACAAAGGTCTCAATGGATGATCAAAGGGGTGGAAAATTTTGGCCATAAAGAAGCATACCAAGAGGGTGTTTATTGTACTATGGAGTTGAATCATATTGATGGAACTTATAAGGCATATTCATTGCCAAATGGCTTTAGAATCAAGGATCCCTTTTGATTCATTAACATGCAAATTTTGTAATTAGGTTCCTCAATGTGATGACTTTAGGATGTATTTGTATCAAGAATGAAGAAATTTTTTCAAAAGACATGGGAGGGGTATAGGGAAAGGTAGAAGATTGGACCATTTGACTCTAGCTTAACTCAAAAGTGTTGCCAAAAATTCAAATGCAAGCCACAGATTAACAATACGTGCACTTTTTTTGGAGAGTACGAAGGTTACTATGTTATCTATTAGATTGAGGTGTCTAAAGGAAAAATTATTTGAATCTTGTGTAAAGAAAGGATATTCTTTAGGTTTTACAAAGATGTCCTATGAGGCACATAAACAAGGAAAGGTTGGCAAAGTTATAATTTGGGAATTTGTCCAGGATATCTTTGACAACCTTTTTCATTCCAAAATAGGGAGAAGGTATAATGCATCATCTAAATCTATCTATGAGATGTTCAAGTTATAGGGAGGTCCTAGATTACACATACTTTCTTATCTTGAATCTCAGATTTCCCTTTATTTTTACAACTTTAAGGCAAGTGAGAAAGCCATTGACATATATTCCAAGGGAACAAAAGTATAATTTTGAGGCAATCAGAAAATTTTATGCTTCTTATGAATCCAAACACTAATATAGAAGTTCAAATCCCTATTTTTCTTGTAAAAGATGAAACCATTGTGAAAAATATTAGGTTAGCAGCAAAAAGTGATACATTAGTGGATTTTTGTGGCAAAAAAGAAGAACATCAATGCCAATCAAGTTTCATAGTGACAATTAGTGAGGGAGTTGTGGGCTATGAAATTATAAGAAACGCTTATAAGAACTGTGTGATTGGTCATTATGTGCATATAATAATTGCAAAACCCTTTACATGAAAGGCTTCCTGTTTAGTAGTGGTCCTTCATCCAACCTGCAATAGGTTTAATTTAAATTTTGTTATAAGACAATGGGAAAAAATAGAATTATTATGGAAGAAATATGTGGAAACTTCATTAGGTCCTATTATTGGTCATTCCTCATATGGAGGATAGTAGAATAATGCAACTTATGTTAACGGATTACGCTTTAAAATATGGCACCAGATATCAAATTCAGTGGGAAGGGTGGAAGCTCATCGATTTGTATGACGATTCTAATGTAATTGAACTCCATGACCAAGATTACATTTAAAATGGAAAGAAGCTAGTGAATCCCTTGTTTAGAGGCCAAAGATGGGATTTGTGTATTGGAAAATAGATAATTAGTTTTAAAAAAATCATATATAGGTGGTTTATAACACTTTTAAACTGGATGATCATAAGTTGAAAAATGAAGACATGGACATGACAGATCAACAAATTGGGATTCTACATAATGAATTGCTTCTAGGAATGTTCAAATGAGTTTGAAAGATATGAAAACTACAAGTGGAAGGATGGAGACGATATTAGGTACAAATATATATTTATCCATTGTTGCTGATTACATTGATATCTTCTTGTCTAATCATTTGACACATTGGGAAAGAACACAATGATTCTTTAAGATTTCACCATTCCTTCATGTTATGATTGTGTTGGGTACAAAAACAATCCCATGCCAATGTTAGCATAAACTTCATCTGTGGATAGGCATATCAAGATCAATACTCACATTTAACATGTGTATTTCCCTTGACGGGATCAGATGTATGAAAGAACTTCTTTGGCAAAGTTGGTGGGATGGTTGGAATAGAATGTGCATGTGATTTCACTGCTTACTTCAGACTGTTGGAACCCTCAATAGAGCTGTTGATGAAGCATTAGCTCGAAGGCTTAAATTCAACAAATTTCAAAAAAAACCAAAAAAGTATATGGAATAAATTGCACAAACCAACTTCAGTGAACCTTTGGTGTATTGTCCCAATATGACTCAATATCTACTTATGATAAAATCATAGAGGGTCTCAAGAAGGGATTGGAGGATATGCAAGACATATTATCAAGGCTTGGCATGCAACCAACAAATAACACGCAATCTTCACGGTGGAATAAACCATGGACATAGCATCAGAATTGTAAATCATTTTGAGTTATGGACGAAGTAGCTAATGAGTCTCCACCATTATATTTCAATCATTATCTTCAATCGTACTTGATGTTAGTGATTTGCAAACAATGTAAAGTGAATGGAGACATCAGTTGGATGATAATTTAAATTCTATTGATGAGAATGTTAACAAAACTACCAAATGGGTGGTGAAGCTTGATGGTAAGAACATGTAAAATCCTGTCAGGTAAACCAATTGAATGGTAATCCCACACTATCCAAAGATAGGTTGTCTAAAGTGAATGAAAATTAGACAAGCTAAGAAGGTACCCAAAAAGGATGTTTTGATTGGTTTTGGAATTGGAGCAGATTGTGGAGTGTTGTTTGAGAATGAATACCAATAACAGAGCATACTACAAGAAAAGGTGTTTCTCAAAGTACAACGCATGCTGTTTCTTCTAGGACTTGGTACATTGGAAGGGTTCAATTTTCAAAGAATACAGAAGGATGGTAACAAAGTGTTTAATTACCATCAAGACATTGATCTTTTCGATAGTCTAAATCGCATTGAGCTTCAACTTTGTTGGTATAATAGAATAAAGGAGCAATGTGCATACAAATATGATTCCAGTTCCACATACCATCTTTTTGTACAACTTGTGTCCATCATAGCAATCGCCAACTTATGTTACAATTCTAGAATTGATACATATAAATTAGAAGAGCGAGATCATAAACTCTTTGAAGATTTAATCAAAAACCTAGAAAGGGTGAGGCTTTCAAATCATTCTATGTTCATTTTTTGTTTCTATCTAGCATTAGATTATGTACAAGCATTTTCTTTATATTTATAATGTTTCATTTGTGACGACATGATACTAATTATGTGCTTTTATTCCTTGTGTGCATTGAACGATTTGGATGGTAACGATCATGTGCCATCTGATGAGATCTATGATAAGAGTAGAAGCTATTAATTGACATCTATTGGTCAGATTTCACTAAGTATTCTTTTTTACACTTACTGAGCATTTACATTATTTCATGTTCAATTTTATGTAGCTCATCTTATAAATAACTTTAAGCAAGCCCTTTAAGTTTGATCATTAATTACCACCACTCTAGAGACTGAAACTAATTTATACAGAGCTATTTAAGTTTGACGATATGGGCTGCACAAAATGACCTTGCTAATAAAAAATTAAACATTTTTTAAAAGATTAAATTGGCAAGTGTCTTTAAAAGGTCCTTTTTAAGATGGAAAGCCATTTTCCACAACATCCTCTACACCAGCTCAGTCAATTTCTGATTTTTGCAAGCAAACAATAAATAATATTATGATTTTCAGTAGAGGCTTCATCATGCATGATAATGTTCCTAGGCAACACACATGTTGCCAAAAGAAGCATTTCATTGAACTAGTGCTAAGACACTAAGCCAACCCACGTGCTTTAGATTTCAATACTTTTCTTAACAGTGTTGTTTCAAATATTTCTATGGAATCGAACGGCCGTTGGCCCATTGGTGAAGTTGCTTGGCTCACAAAGAGCCCACCAGGGTTCAATTCTTGTTGAGGCAAAGGCCCGGATATACCGTAATAAGGGATGAGGCCAGGATCGTGCCTTGGGTGAATTTGGCAAAATGGATACCCCTCAGACCTTGGCATCTAAGCCTAAGAATTTTGTGCACCTCACCCATGCAGGCATGATATTACCTGCCTAAAAAACAAGTTCAACAAATAATATATATATATATATATATATATATAATATATATATGGAGGTTATGAACTTTCAGTCTTTCTGGTTTTGGAATTTGTTTCCAATTTCATTTTAGACATACATCTGATCTCTCAGGTTTTAAATGAAACTTGGAGATTTATGAATTAATATAATTTTTAATACAGTATTATATGTTGTCTCATAGTTTCTTGTTCAGTGAGTTCGTTTCTTGTTTGTCATGGAAGTACAAGTTTTGGGTTTTAGTCTTTGGTATTTAGGATTTTATGAGAATAAAATCCTAAAAAAGCACCCATGATGACACCTTCCAGCGTATCCTGTGCAACTTCTTTAGCATTTGATTAACTATCCAAGATGCCTTTGAACCAAATACTTGCAAAACACAATTTCCCAACCAATTTCAATGCTGAAAATGGGAGGAAAATCCAAATTTAACTTTTTTCTTTTTCATATGCGCATTAAAATTTGGATCAAGTGCAATGAGAAACTGTGGAGTGGTTAAGTAGTCTCGTTCCATCCTATAATCCTCTACTACAAAAACACAACTTCAAAAAGCATGCAGCATGAGGTGGTTTTTTCCTGTTTTGCATTGTACTCATCTACAGTGAGTATGACCATTGATCGTGGTAGTTTTGGCCAATTTTGCTGACTAGGATCATTTCCTAAGCGAGTCGAGCTAACTTACTGAGGCTTAACAAGTCCTTTGATGCTAGTAATGAATGTAGCTAGTGCCGACCATAGGAATGGGGGGCTTATAGAAGTGCACTGAGTCATTCTAGGACCATTCGGAAACACGTGGCAATACATGGAAAAGGATCCTGCTTAGACAGTTCTATCAATTGCAAGAAATATACCATCAGGGTACCAATATTAAGATGTGAACAGGTTCACAGATTCTCGTCCATGACTCTTTTGTGTTATATTTGCAGACTTGCAGAAGACAGTCAAGCTTTGGCCTCTTTGGAGAAGTATATCCTTGTAAATGGCTCTGATTTCCTATCCTATGTGCATGTGCCAACCGTGCAGCCTTAATACAAATATTAAACCTTTATGTGTCCTTTGTGGCACTAATTAGAGACTCACACATGAAATCTCCTCTATCATATGGCAGACTCTAAGCATGATATCTCCTTTTCCAGGATACCAAAGGTAGACCTCAAATGGTTGTTCCACCAAGATGATATTCAAGAATTTCTGATGCCGCAGATTCTCAGCTTGTGTAAATGTATCTACAGCACTGAAACGGGTGCTGCACTAGGATTTCAAAGAGATGACACTTTGAAGAATCAAAACAATGACTCCATCCACTTTGATTTTGTTGTGCTTGCAGAATTGGTTGAACAAGAAGACTGGTACAGTTGTGCTAGTGTTATTGCTGAACCAGATGACAAATAGGCATCTAGAAGATGACCTTAGAGTGGTTTTTTGTGTCTTTTAATGAGAATAATTGGTATATTCCCAGGGGGGGAAGAGGAAAAGTGGCCATGGAGAGTTGGAAAGAGAAGTACATCTGGGTGTTGTTAGCTTCATAGGAGTGTTCCCTGTTCAAAATATTTTATTTTTGTTTAGGCTGGGAATATGCTGGCAAAGCAGGCCTCTCAAAATTACAGACATGATGCAAAATGTATTGAATATTATCCTTGCATCCATCCATCACGTTAATATCCATGTATAGAAGCCAGGCAACTTCAAGCAAGTAGAAGGCTAACCAATCCCATAACATATTTTTATATCTGGATGAATTAAAACAATAAATATTAATGGCAATTAACATCAAAAGCTTTATTGTTAATATTTAAAAATGAACCAGACAATATAGAGCTATAGAGCTTTATATAGCATGTAATGTAGTTATGTAGTTGTTCGGTTGGTAACTGTTCAACCAATATGTACCTCTCTCATAATAAATACCCTGCCTGAATCATTTGAGCAGTGCAGTTTTCCTTCTCAAAATTCTTTCTTCTCTTTGCATATACTAACATTGGTATCAGAGCGATTCGCAGCCCGAGGAAGCCCTTGGAGGATACGGGAGATTGACACAAAATTCGAGGAAGCCCTAACAGGGCACAAACGAATTGGAGGGAGGTTAGGAAATTTGAGGGCAGAGAAGGAAGGCAGTCCTCCATTCGTGGCAGAGACAGAAGCAATTGTTTGAAGGAGAAACGAATAACCATTTGTGAGGCCCAAAGGAAGTGGTTCGAGGGCAGTCGAACCAGTCGAGGCTGTGGGCACAGAAATTGTGCAAGGGGCAGAACAAGGGAAAAAACATGAGGGCAAGTCGTTGGACAAAGTCGTGGTTCAAAGCTCAGAAAAACGTGGCGCTAGAAGGCACAGCAAATGGAGCCACCATTCGACAAGGGCAAACACAGTCACCATAAAAGTCAGTCAAAAGCTCCATTTCAAGAAATCGTGGAAACCCAAGGTATGGCAGAGGCAAAGTCGTGAAAAATGAAGAAAGGAGTTGATAAATATTCTTGAAGGGTTCGAGGGCATTATTTGTTTTCTTTCATCAACAAAGGTATTCACATTGCTTTTGAATAATCAAATTCGGAGAATTAAGTAATAATATTTTTAATATAAGCAAATATAGTTGGATTTGGGGTGTATTTGCATAATTAAATAATATTTGCTGGAAAAAGTAATATTTTATTAAGTGTGGGCAAAATTTTATTTTATTATTTCCGTTACTTTGGAATAATAAAATGGCAAATATTTCACACTTGACTTTGCCGGAGACACAAAAATTAAGAGGCACTAATTTTAATGTTTGGAGCCATAAGATTTTAATGCTTGCGGAGTTTCGTGATTGTGATAAAATAATCACAGGTAGTGAAAGTCGACGAGCGATGAACTTCACGGATTATGACAAACGTCATAAGGAAGCATTATTGCTTCTCAAGTTGTCGGTGTCGGATGATATGATACCGGAAGTGTGGAATGCCACTATGGCAAGCACATTGTGGGCCAGTCTGAGGGATAAATATCAGACGTCAGAAAAGAGTCAAGTTTTATACCTGAAGAATATGCTCTTTTCTGTAAAGTTACAAGAAGGTGGATCGTTGTCTGAGCACCTACTTCGGATGAAAGACCTCCGAGACTAGTTATCTTCCATCAACAAAAAGGTGGACGACGATGATATGGTGGCTCTGGTTCTGAACAGCTTACCTTCTTCATATGAGTCATTTGTGGAGGCACTCCATTTAATGGCTGAAAAGTCAAACACTCATGTTTGACAAGGTGAGTTCCTACCTGTTGCAAAAGGAGCGGAGACCAATTCAAGCAGAATCTAATTGTGACCATTCAGAGAGTGCTCTTGTCACTCAGTCAAAGGGAAGGTGGAAACGTCAGTCTAGTGAGTCTTCCACTCGCTATCAGGTCACATGCTATTACTGTCACAAGGTTGGGCACCTTAAGAAGGATTGCCGGAAGCGAAAATATGATCTTTCGCAACAGAACAAAAAGCCATGTGATGAGGAACATGTGGCAGCAGTTGCAGAAGAACGGGATTCAGATGACAGGCATGCTCTTTATTGTCTTACGACATCATGCTTGCATGACAGTGGTACTAGTTGCTGGATCATTGACTCTGGTGCGTCCGCACACTTTTCATGTCGCAAGGACTGGTATGTTTCATTTACTGCAAATATTTGTTTTTAATCAATAGTACTAGCATATGGTTAATCACTTGCAGTAGAAGGGATAGGAGATATATGCATTGTATTGAATAATGCTCATAAATTGTTGGTACAGAATGTTAGATATATACCTTCTCTACAAAAGAATCTTCTATCCATTCGTCAATTAATTGAAAATCTCAATATTTTTGTGGATTTCTGTGGGAGGAAGTGTGTTGTCTTTGATGTGAAACATAGATAGATAATTGCCCTTGGTCTTGGGGAAGATGGTCAGTATCGGCTTGTTGATCCTGATATGATCAACATGAGTACACGTGTGGAGGACAACTCCACCATACAGGATGTGCAAGAGGTTGCAATGCCTTGGGAGGAAGCCATTCCTCACAGATCTGTTGACTTGGATACAATCAACCTACATGCACCTATTGTGGAGGGAGTATCCACTATATCAGATGTACAAGAGGCAGACATGCCTTGGGAGGATGGATTTCCTCATTTAGAAGAACAGTTTGTTGTGGATGGAGACTACACTATTCCAAATGCATTGACAATGCATGGTGAGATGGCATGCCCAACCACTCACTCAGAAGTACTTGCTCGAAGGGCAGTAGACCATGAACAGTTTGCTCATTGTGTTGTGAAAGATTTTTCCCAACAGAGGGGGATAGATGAGCAAACAGCTGAGGAGTTGGTTCTCACTCCTACTGCGGAGATGGTTATTTCTCCCACTATTGAGACGGAGATGGTTATTTCTCCCACTGCTGCGACGGAGATGGTTATTTCTCCTACTATTGCAGAGTTGGTTCTAACTCCTACTGCACAAATAGTCACATTTCTCTTATTGAGAAAGTTGGATGAGCACTACATGGTGTTGCAAGGACATGATCAAGGTGACTTCGATTGCAGGATAACTAAGTCTCTGTACAGACTCCAGCAAGATACACAAGCCTGGAATAGATTTTTCAATCCACCTCTCCAAGGTTCTGATTTCAGCACTCTAGAGATGGGGTTGACACTCTCAGCCATTGGCGATTCATCACTGGTCAATGAATCACGTAAAAAAGAACCGATGGACCACTTGCCATATTCTTTGTTCATGGGACCAGATTTTTGTTTTGTGGTTCTTCTCCATTCGACAACTGCATCACAATCATGGACTGCTGATTTTGAAGTACAACCTATGGCACAATCTGTAGATGTAATGACTAAACATATGGGTTTTAGGAAATTTGTAAAATTGCATGACAAACTTGGTATTATTTCCGGTTTAGTCATTAAGAGGGTGTGTTAAAATATAGAGCTATAGGCCTTTATATAGCATGTAATGTAGTTATGTAGTTGTTCGGTTGGTAACTGTTCAACCAATATGTAACTACCTCTCTCATAATAAATATGAAAGATCCCCAGTAATTTCTTTCTTCCAAAACAGATTTTTAATGAATTGTTAATGACAAACTAGGGCTGTTGAAACCCTTGGAGATCGAACTAGGGCAAATGTGAATTAAATACAGCCAAAGCGACTAGGGTTTTGAATAAAACTCAATGCAAACAACTTCAAAAATTTATACTTTCCATCCCAATCAATTGCTAGTATTTTTAAAGGTCAAAATATGCTAGAAATCAGATTTAATTGCAGGTAAATAATTCTGAAAAACAGGTCTGAAATCTGAATACAAACTGGCTAGAAACTCCTCAAAAATTGCTCAGAAAAATATAAATTTGCAGCTCTCTGATTTATAAAAATATAGAGATGTTTGACAATGATTTTCAAAGGAAAATACCTCTGGAATATGCCCAAACAGCCCCTAAACTGGGTCGATCCAACTGCTGCAAATTAATTACCAAAGGAACACCAAATACTGCTGGAAACTTGACTGAAAATCTGAATTAGCTCGCTGGAAATTCCTGAGTGAAATCTCCTCCCAATCCCTTGGGGTTTTCGTCCGCAAGAGATAAATTCTCAAGGGTTTTCGTCCTTGGAATTTTTACAAAAGCTGGAAGCTCTTTGCAATGAAAATATGATAATAAAAATCTGGATATCTCCATAGGCAGGTCGAACTCCTTTTAAAGGCCAAAGGACCCCAAATCGACCTCCAATGCAACCAATGAAATTACATGCTTCTCCCAAGGCTGGTCGCATTTTTCAAATGGGCCTCTTGTCACACTTTTCTATTTTTTTGACCCCACATGCAAGTCGCATTTTCTCCTAGGAATATAATTAAAATTAATTGTATTTTTACATTGACACATTATTATTAATAAGTTTTATTATTTATTATATGTGCAACTTATAATATTATTTTTTTAATATTTGCACAAAATAATAAAATAATAAAACTTAGCCACCCTTGATACCTTCTTTGGAGTCACCCTTGATACCCTTTGGCCGTCGGGTAGACAAAAAGGGCCAAAGGTCTTCGTCCTAGATCATTCGGAAAGAGGGGACATTACAAAATACACCCTGCCTGAATCATTTGAACAGTGCAGTTTGCCTTCTCTGAATTCTTTCTTCTCTTTGCATATGCTAACAATTCGTGTGTCAAAGGTTCTCGGTATCCAAAACCAACAAAACATCTTCCAATTATATGTTTGTTTCTGCTCCAATGCAAACACTTTTGTCAAGTGTCTTAGAAATGGACATAGAGCTTCGGATCACATACCCAATCTCCAATATTGGTCACTTATAGCCCTACGATGGGTTTCCATTGCACTTTAATGATCTTTCTCATTGTGTGTGTGTGTGTGTTGAATAATCCCACATGGATAACAATTGTTGAAAGAAAAGGGTTTATGAGGCATTATTCACATCTAAAGGTTTGCCAATCCAAGGCAAGCTTCTATGCTATGTTGCCAAAAACAAGAAACATAGAAACATGAAGTCAACAAGAATGTGACGAGAAACAGAACAAAGAGAAGTTGCCTATAAGAAAGAAATTTTCCATACAACATTACATTTTTATTCTATTATTTAAATCTATACAATGTATACATTCATCTATATTTAAATGTTTATTTCTTTTAATTTTTACTTTATTGTTTTTATTTAATATTTGTATCCTAATATTAAACTTTAGAAGCTTGAAATATTTACAAATGAAAAGGATGGCCAAAAACGGACTTTTCCGTGGTGTGGCCATTTCAGCCTGTTAAAATGCGTGACAATTTGTTTCTTGCTACAAGGCTTCATCGTGCATGTCCCCAAGTTGGTGTGTTAGCATTCAACCTCTCTCTAGTACTTGCATCACTGACAGCTTTGGTGGCCCTCTCTACGTTGCAGATGTTATCTATGTATTTTGATTACTTTACACACTATTTAATACAATCACATATACCTATGATGGGAATCCCACCTTACCTTTCTTTCCTTTATAGTGGCACTGTGGCTTCCTAATCCCTCCACTGTCCATCTTGTTGTTCATGTTCAGCCATATCAGATGATACCAAGTCCAATTTCCCTATTTTAAGAGTGCAGATTGATTACCTCAAGAGGGTGTGGCTAGATTGGCAAGGACCAGTTTACTCCCAAGCTTGATCATGAGGTCAAAATATGAGGAAAAAACTAATAATTTAACAAGGGTGAATAGTTCACTTGTAGTCTTATTAAAAATAAATTCCTTGATCCCTTATCAAGGACAGCTCATAGGCCAAGTATGTGATATGACTAAACTTGGGCCTGGAAAAAATTACTCTCACTTTTACATAATTGGGTTGTCAAATAGAATGGGCTCAAGTGCTAAATCATTGGTGCTTTTCTTGCGAAGATCCATGTTCAAATCCTAGGAAACTTGACGAAGTATTCAGGTGAATATCACATCTATCCCACAAGCCACTGAATGTGATGTACCTCAACTGATGAGGCGGGGTATGATTCCTAAGTGAGTTTGATGGAAGACACTTCGTGGTCAAGACAATGTTAAAAATAAATGGGAATTTTCCAAATACATTTTTAAAATATACAGATGCAAATTTATATTTGAAGCTTAGAAAGATATATGGTCTGATGAACCTTGGTTCACGCAGTGATGAATTAAGGAAAAATGAAATGCGCTTACAGTTTTCATTTGAGAGGGCGGGAAGAGGGTGGAAATTGAGTAGCGGCAACCACTTATCTGGCATCTTCAATCTGAGAAGGGGTGCACGGCCAACATTCTCAGAAGTAATAGCTGCTCCTCTGCCTCCCCAGGTGACTGCGCTACTATGATAATGGCAAAGTAAAAGTTGTTTAGGTGTTGTTGGTGCAGAAAGGCACGCAGTTGCATTCCATGAGAGTGCTCCCATTGTTGTTGCTCTTCTCCACAGTAGAGAGCACATCCATGCCCAAACCCTATCAATATATTTTCTTCTTCTCTACTGAACATGCGGACGAACTTTTTGTGCAGACATCCTTCAACATTTTAAGGTTGCAAGAATGTTATTCGGTTGGTCAGATTTAACGAACTCGAGGACTTCAAACACCTGAAAAACCCCAATAAAGCATAAGTCCGGTTCACATCTAGGTAAACTCTCAAAAAAATATCCATAACATTCAAAAGATGCACTTTGAACACAGTCCTGCATAAATTGAGTTGCATGAAATTCAAAAGGAAAGGTATCCAAAACAGAAACGGCATCAGCAAAGTCACTAGAAACAGGGAACGAACTAAAAAGAAAAGAAAGAAAGAAAAAGTGTACAACTTGTAAGACGTATGCTTATACTTGCAGCAAAAGTTGACACTCCAAATTAAACTAAACGACTTAATAACATAAGCTAACACTCCAGACATTACTGTCAAAACATTAAATTCCAGTTGACCGAAAACCATTAGATGGTGTCATCACCATATGCAAGTACATATTTCTATCATTGAAGACAACATTTACTTCTTTTAAGAAATTTGTTAGGACTAGAAATTTGTACAAACACAGTACAGGTGGTCTGACTAGTATCCGCCAAAACACTGATATTTCATTTATGCATGGCCATCCAATTATCGAAGTAACAGTACAGCATGGTACAGAATTTATTTTGCAAGAATAAGATTAACAAAGTTTGCATTTTAGAAACTGCAAGAACCAGCTTGAGCTGCAAAGGGGCATCACGAATAAGTAAAACCGAGAGTTTTTTCAAATATTTTTTGTTTGGCCAACTAGGAGATCCAAAAAACGATTGGGAAGAAATTGTAAATTCCTTGTGTTAGCAACCTTGTGCTGAAGAGCCTAAACCAGTGAGAGGTTTTGCAAAACACAATCTATCAATGCCAAACAAGGATAACCAGTATCCACAAAATTTCACATACTTTAAACCTTATCTGCAGATTGAAGTAGAAAGATACACACCAATGACAGCTTCATTCCACTGCCACCAACAACAAGGAAGGAGTAAATTCAAATGACAGAATCTGCCTTGAAAACACGAAAGACACGAAGCGCCAGTGGCTGCCTGGACCATAAAAAAAATAGTATAGAAATCAAAATAATGTGAATTTCATATGTTTTTAGAAAGCCACAACATACCCCTGGAGAGGAAAGAGAAATTGCTTAAATTTCTTCTCTAAAAAAAGATCAAAATTCAAAATGGAAGATTTCGTTGCAAAAATAGAAGAATGTCAAGAGATAACCTGTTTGCAAATAGTGAAAGCTGAAACATTTATTTTAAAAACTGATATGTGGAATGCTTTCCTTATCAACAGTTACAATCTAGATTATAGAATATTCAAAACTGCATCAATTCTCAGAATATAACACCCCCCTCAAAGTCTCAATATCAATACAGTAACTTAAGCAAATAATTTGTTTACAAATGAATTGAGTAGACTGGTATAAACAAAGCAAGACCTTATCAAGTACCCCATAGAGAATTTAAAAAGTCTCTAAGAAACAAAGCAAGATATTCTTAAGTACCCCATAAAGATTTAAAAAAACATCGTGGGTGGTGTCCGAGCTCCAAAATATTACATCCTTTTACATACGGTTCAAATGATAAACGAAGACATGATTCATAGTCCAGGCAAATAAATCGAGGCACTTTATTTTACTTTTTTACTGGCTTGGGGAGACTCGTGGCTTTCAAGTAATGGATAAAAGTAAAAATATAGGAGACTAGGTTAAGGATAAGAAAATGGAAATGCTAAGAGACCACAGACACTAATCCTCGTTAAGGTAATTGTTATTCCTCTTGAATGAACTAAAATTCATTTCTTCCCATGTCTTTGTGCTGTCTCTTGTGAATTTGTTTACCACTGATTGAATGTAGGAGCAGATTAAATATCCACTGACCCTAGAGGGTGCTTTGCGGTAGTGAAGGCTTTGAGCATTCATTTATTATCCAGATCATTTGAAGTTTTGCATCAAGCAGCATAAAGGTGAGAAATTTGCATTGGTAAATATAGCCAGATTGATGAGGAGTACGGAAGAGTTCAAGGAGAAAGAAAGGTTAAAGCCAGAGAGTTGAATACACTGAAGAAATTATCAAAGAAGCTTACAGAGAAGGAAAAACATAGAGAACAGAAGGCCAGCAACTGGAATTGTTACAATGTTGTACAAGACTGAGCAAAGGGAAAAGCAGAAAGCTTGTGCACAAGTAAGATGAGAGTAGATGATGAACATATTATGATGCCAGAAGAAACCCCAAAATGGTGTGACACTGGAAGAGATGATGACTGAAGTAAGTTGTCTAATCAACATGAATATTGTGGAAGTAACTTGTTATCCATAGGAGGATGCTAATAAAAAAGGAGCATGCAGCCAAAAGATTCAATAGAGAAGTCAAAAATGAAGAGATGAAATTGGAAATGGTAGAATACAATACTTCATCGAAGAATAATGAAAAGCAGTAGGACATGTATGCAAATGATTGCATATATAAAAGTAGATATGCAGTTGAAGCTAATCTGAAAGTTGCAGCAGAGTTTCAACTACCTTTCCAAGGCTGTCAAACAATGTCTTTTGCTTTTGTTTCATCAATTGGAGGAAACAATTGTAAATTTATTTTCTAAGTTCCTCTTAAGCTTTGTTTTGAGTTCTAGGTTCATAATGTCAAACACAATTGATAATTATTACAGCAAACTAACATAAAAAATTGCCCCATGGAGAAAGATCTGAAAACTGAAGTTTTTTGTGTCAAGGGGAATAGATATTTTATTTTGGCATCACTATGAATATTTCTGCATCATAAACAATTGCATAAGCTGTTTTGAGTTTAGAGGCTTGACTGCAAAACTGTTAAAGGGAGGAGAGAAAAACATTTTATGGAAATCTAAGCTCTGACTTTAATCCAAATATTCATCTTCTAAATGTCAAACATACCAGGAAGGCTAAACAATTGCATAAATTGTTTGAATTTGGAGGCGTGACTGCAAAACCCTTAAAGGGAAGAGAGAAAAACATTTTATGGAAATTTAAGCTCTGAATTTTAATCCAAATATTCATCTTCTAATTGTCAAACATATCTCAGATTTATGCAGTACTCAAGAATTTTCTGTTATTTGATTTGGGCAATACAAATAGCTTGCTTTTGCATAACCAAAACAAACAAAATATTTTGAGAGTGAAAACGAAGCAAAGTCTATTTGAGTGGATTCTTCTCCGTCTTTCTCAAATTTTCTATTTCCTGATTAATATTCATTTATGTTTTTCTACAGCGAAATTTTATTTTATCTATTACTCTCTATTTTAGGGTTTATGAAAAAACTTATGTTCGAACATATGTTTAAAAGAGTTTTTAAAACTTCAAGGGGTGGGGAATGAATAAACTAGCAATAGCCTCATCAGATGCTATGGAAATGCGAACTGGATTTAGAACAGTCAATAATATTTCAAGATTTAGATATTGAAAATTCCTCACAAATCAATGAACAACTGATAATTACACAATAAATAATATGAATTCCCCTTTTTTATATCTCAAAAAAAAATTAAAGGTTTAATTTTCTTTAAATAAAATAATTATTATTTGGATGTAAATGTGACTGTCAATTCCTTGCACTAATAGCAATATTTTGTATGTACAAAAACCGTTATTTTGAAAATTATCAGGTAATCTTAAAGCAAATGCAATATGTAGCATGCCAGTATATGTAATGTTTGACCCAGCGAACTGTGCTGGCATCCTCCCAGTTTCTGCTAAACTCAGAATTTACAATTTTGGCATATGGAAAGCAGAGTGTTGCAGAATTTCGGAATATGTAAAGCAGATTGTTGTAGATTTCGGAATATGGAAAGCTGTGTTGCAGAATTTCGGGATTTGCTAGAGAATTTGTTATGAAGGATGAAAACATTTCCATTATTTCAAACATAAACAATATTCTTATGGCGATTGTTGATGTTTGACAAAATGCCTCGGTGAATTGAGTTTCATGGACTGTAATAATTGATAGCCTGTTCATAAGCATTTTTATTCAATCAGCTGGCATAAAGAGAGAAGCCTTTACTAATTTGATCCTAGCTGGTGCCAAATTTGAGGCCTTGCAAAAAGAACAGAAAAGGAGTAAAAACAGGTCTTATTGTTCTGTGTATATTTGAGCAGTTTTGAGTGCATGTAATTGCAGTCTTTGGTGTGCAAGATGAAGTTTTTACGTTTTTGATGGGTAAGAATCTTGATTCACATTTCTGCATTGTAGAACTTTTTTGGGAAATTAAAAACCATCTTTGAGCTCTTCAAAATCCAAGCTCAGCAATCTTTGCTAGCAATCTCCCAGCCTCTGCAATATTGCAGATATTTAAAACAGGGCATGGACATCCATCAAAATAAGTGATAAGGTAGTTTTTCTTCTTGCTTGGAGAAAGCAATTGCAGAATTTGTTACTGGGAAAAAAAAAATCGAGCCCAAGACAGTGGTTCATCACTAATCAGTGTGTAACCCTTCAATGTGACAAATAAAAAATAAATGCCTATAAAATTATGGATTACTAATCAGTGTGTAACCCTTCAATGTGACAAATCAAAAATAAATGCCATGAGATTGATACGTCACAACTTTTTTCAGAATATTCTTTTAATCTCGGTATTAAGCCTTGCAAGTACTCGGCAAGTACTCCCAAGAAACCTCCGATTTTTTTCCTCCCAAGAAACCACCCCATTACTCACAAGCCAAGTTTCAGGCAAAAACTTGTGAGTAATGGAAAGTAATACTCGTAAGTTTTTGCCCGATACTCAGGAAACAGCAACACATAAATCTCCCGCGGCAAAAAACTTTTTTTTCATTCTATAGTCGCGAGTTTTTGATGTTTTTGCTCTCGGAAGGCAATTTTTTTCATTTCCCAATTGTTGCTACGTGCTTGTCAGTGATTTCCATCACCTTCGAAGGATTTAACAGTGTTTTACATGTTATTTAAGTGTACTTTATGAATTTATATTTTTCGCAGTAGCAATAAAGTTGCGAATAATTACAGATTTATTGCCAAGTAATTAGTGAGTCCGAGTCAAAATTTTGGGCTCCCAAGTAATTGCAGAGTATGGGTTTTAAAACTGTGCTTTTAATATTGAGTCCTCCAAATCATTTATCATAATAATGAAAAATACCTATGAAGGGAGAAAGGTGGTGAATTTGAGTCATAATCACAATAATGAAAAATATCAATTGAGTGAGGAAGTTGGGAAGTTTCAGTGAACGTGCGATGCAACACTACCATAAATGTTAATTGCTTTAGTGTTTTTATAATTCTCATATATAAACTTAAAGCAACCCAGACACGTGTAAAGTTCCAAAAAGTAGCACAAATTTCCTGTTTAAAAACATTATACGATGCCCGGGAAATTTAACAACATGGGAAACCCCATACAATTGCAGTGACTAGACAAGTGGCTGGCCCCCAAGTCATGTGATGCTATGTTTGAACTTTCAATACACAGTTAAATTTTCTGCCCTTAACAATTTCGAGCAATCTACACTCAAATTTTAAGCAGCATAATCGACATAATTCAACGATGATCCCATGCAATTACAGTCTTGCCCAAGAAGATGCAAGTCTGAATACTTTTGTAAATTCTTCAAGACCCCTTAAATTTAAAACCTAAGCCCTACTTTTCCACAATTCCCTAAGATTTGAAATTTCAACTGAAACACAACCTAATTTCAAAGCATCACTATCAATAGGGGAACAGAACGGGATCAAATTATAAAGAACTTGGGTAATATATCATATCCAACTCGCTGGGTACAAAGTAACTCATATCAAAGATGATCTCCACGATTAATCCCACAAAAATTAATAGTCTAAATATTTAGACTTTGGCTTTGAATTTGTTTGTTTGACAGTATGTTCAAACTGACCTAAATGTCGGTCTTAGAATATAAGTATCCTTGTGCTACTTTTTTATTTTAGCACCAATGGTCTTTACCGTCGGTCCTCCTCATTTATTACGGTGTAGACACCTGATTTGGTACGGGATTAGTTGTTAGTTATAAAATTCCATTGTTCTAGGATATGCATTTGGGATCGAAACCTCATCTTACAATATTTCAAAACAATCCTCAACAAAACATGATCTGTCAGACATCAATCTTCATTATATGTTTTATACCATACACCTCCATTCCACTTCAAACTCACTCTTCAGTAGATGTTTTAAAATATTTTACCCTTGAATTAGGTAAGATCGGACTTCCTTATGGATATACACATACAAACTGTGAAGGGTATAGAAGGCATGCAAAGTTTACAAATCGAAATGTTACATCAAAATTCAGCCTCATTGAAAGTTTTGTTTCCGAATTGTGCAAATATTGTGTACTTAGTGAGGCTTTAAGATCTTTGTAATGAAAGGCCTCACTCAATTATGATCCATTGGATTCAATTAATACTAAATGTGTGTAGATTTGATACTTATTAAGATAATCAAATAGGCAGAATGTAGAAGGCACGCTAGTGCATTAACAAGTGGCTCATCAGTATGTAGTATCATAGGCTGCATTATTTATTGGGTGTGAACAAAGGAACTTGATTATGATAAAGATCATTAGGCAAATGAATTTTCAAATACAACCACATTTTGTCATCATCCTTCCATGCTCTAGTATGTGACAAATTGGGGGATTTGGAACAGATTCATAGTTCCATTGAACATTATGAGTAGATTGCCAAAGGAATGGGTTTCTCAAGAAACATTACTGTTACTTTACCAAATTCAAGAAGTTGGTATTCAATTCGAGTTTTTGTTATTCTCCTTGTTTCCAATGGAGTTCGTGTCCATTAACAATTATTTTTGTGATTTCATATAATGCAGTTGAATACTCTTGTAGAGAAGTTGGAATTGAAATTCACTTGCCTTTTCTAGCACCCTCTCAGTAGGAGCCCAAATAGGAATTTTAATATGGATACTCGTAAAATAATTGAAAGCATATCTTGGAGCTATACGTAGCTGTAGAAACCATAAGAGATATGTACACAAAATGTGGATAATATAGATGGCATGGATTTTCTTTGACATAATGCCTCAAAGAAATGTGACCTTGTTAACTTTAATCGATGATATTACTCTTCAAGAACCATGGAAGAATGGGAACCATCCTTATGGAAAAAAAAAGAATCTATGCCATCGATACATGATTACTACTAATAGAGATTTCATGATCATGCTTCAAATGACACCTAATAGTCAAAGGAAGTACATGTTAAATATTCTCCTATAAGGTATCATATTTATATTCAGCTACTTCAAAATTGCATGTTTTTTCCACTAAATCCTTATAACAAGTTTCATGAAAGTCCTGGTTTTCATTCTTTTCTAATGCAACAGACCTGCTATCAACACTCATTTGTCTAATACTATCAACTATCTTGATTGTCTATTCTGATTTTGTTGTTTGTATACCCCGACAAATCAAAAAGGATTTTAAGTATACAATAATACCGCATACAAGCTTCAACCTTCAACTTCCAAAAAATTAGCAACTTTCACAAGAGAAAAACTTCCGCACCCAGCCATCTTTATCTATACATTGGTTTATCAACAGAGCTCACATGTCTGAACTAGGATGTAACAAGGATTTATGAAATCTTAGGTCTGCCATATATGTGAAGGTTCGTTTTCTTCTATTTGTAAGCAAGAACGTAACACTTCAAATAAACATCATCCACATTTTCTAGCATCCGCTCAATATGCCAAAATAAGAAAAATTTGAAAAGAGTGTGGAGATCCATAAAAAAATTGAAAGCATTTTTTTAATGTTTCAAATCTTCCATATCTATATGTATGAAAAATGTGAAAACTACAAAGGTGACAAAATGCCTCGTCTAGCAGAGCCTTTTGGAATGCAATAATTATACAATATGTGATATGCAACTCATGGTTATGGAAATGTTGGCCTTCAAACATTTTAACTAAGCACTATAGAACAATCCCTTGATCGTGTAAGTTTTGTTTATGTATTATGTGCATCGGAAGGAATATCTAGTAGACAACTGCCGTAAACGGTTTAAATGTCATCGACCCCTATTTCTTTATGTAAAAAATGAATCATTATTTATGCATAGGTGAGCTTGGTCATATTGGTTATTTGAGGATCCCAACTAATAAAAAGAACAAAAAAAATTAGTGATGTGGTGGTGAGGCTGTGTTTGTTTGACGCTTGTATATTGCATAAGAATATAGGTCACAAGAAGAATTTGAGGTAACAATCATTTTTGGGTTGGATCCTAAAAATGTTGCATCTTATATTTTTCCATCAAACCATTTATGCCAAAAGTCACTGGCAGGGCATGGCATTCGATTAGCTTTCCAACAAGCTATAGATCATAAGATTTTGGAATAAATAGTATAGGCATGCAAATGGAACCGTTTACGAAATCTCAAACTGTGTAGATAAAACCTGTGGCACAAACAGAGTAAAACTTGGAAAATTCATTATTTGTTCAATGCCTTCATCAGTTAGGAAGCCGTGAAAATTAAAGTTGTAAGGACTAATCTATAACTATCTGTTGGATCTTCAACATATTAAGCACATCTGAATTGTTTAGATCAGTTGTCCGACCAAACGTTTTGCACAAACTACATGCCCCCATAAATGGGGAAAACCAGTCGCTAGGGGTTCCAGCATACTAGACATGTATATTATTTTCAGCTCTTGAAGAACCCTTCAATAAGCCTATCCCAGAACATTGTTTATAATCCATCCATTTCAAGAAAATTGTTTTCTTAATCATGCAATCTCCGTAGTATCAGATCATGCTATTATATAGTATTGATTTACCCTTAAACAAGCCAAAAGATGCTCAATTCAAGTCGCCATTGAGTAGAATACAAACCAACAATAACCAGCAGCTCATAAACACTATGAAACCCCTCCAATATATTCAATAACATACAAATGTTTACCCCTGTTATATCAATGCGCCATCATACTCCTAGACAAGTCGCCAAAACTAGAAAGAATATCATCATGGATTATTACACATTCAACACAAGATGAGCAAAATGGAGAGAACAATGGAGTACACATTCAATAATGGTTCAATAATGGATCCAGTAATAAGAGAGTATGTAAATTGCTTTCAGAACTAAGGCATTGGAGTGAAATCAATAATTCATCAACATATCCCTCTAAGTAGAGCATGTGAGTCGATGGGTCCATTTTATAGAACTAAGGGGTGCAATATCCAATAAATACCAACCTTTCCCTTTCGGATGGAAAAACATAAACTCATCAATTCAAGGATTTAATACTAAGCAACTAATAGTGCACTTGTATCTTGATTTTTTAATTAGAGATAAATAGCAAGTAACTAACCTATGTGCACATTGAAACTTAACTAAAGAGACTCCCACTTGTAGTGCTAGGCATGCTCAAGGGGTTACATTATTGCAAATGAAAACATATAATACTGGGCATAAAAATGTCTCGAAAAAGGGTGAAAACTCTTACTTAGAACTTTATGGATCTAGAGCCTTCCAAAGGTTATCAATTGGAGATGGGATTTTTTTCTAGTGAGCTTGCAAATTCAACACCTATCTACAAGTATATGATTTTCTGTTCAGTCCTTGCTTATCTAATAAATATGTACTATATGATTAAGTCATATTCCCATAGAATCATTCTTGGAGTGGATTGAGCTTGCAATTTTACAGTTCAACTTTTGCATTTCCATTGGGATTGTACTCAGTTTCCCCACACTCCATTTCGAGTTTTTATTGATTTTTTTCTAGTTTACACACAATAAGACTAAATTATCTTTGTATTTGAGGTCATTTCTTCACTCTATAGTTTTTGGAGTTCATAAGAGAAAGCATTGTGAAGGATAGTTAGCGTAGACCAGCACAGTGTTCTGACTAACTCAATAATAGACACAGAATATCAATGTAATCAAGGAAGGATAAGTTATAACCATCAACTTTAAACATATTTTATTTTAAATCGCCAGAAGATGGGGAGGAGGATGTGTCTTGGAGACGGGGACACCAATTTTCAGATATTGGATACCAGGAAACTTGGAGAGGCAAAAGAAATCAACTAATAATAGTTATAATTTAATATATTTAAATTTTTTAAAATTAAAAATTAAAATGCATAAATTCTTATTTCATAAACGCTAAATAAGGTTCATTTTAATTTTAAAGTTCTAGATTTTAGTTTTAACTTTAAGTTTTTATTTTTAACTTTTAAATTTTTTCTTATTAAGTTCTTATTATTTCTATGTTTTAAAGTTTTAACTTTTGATATTAAAAAAATGAAATTTTAAGGCAGTAAACAGCATTTTTTGGGGAGATGCCCATAGAAGACATGAAAGACTTCAAATGAAGCCTTTGAAACTTAGGAGACATCTCTATGACGCATCTAGGAGACTTCGAGATGCGTCTTTGTGCCAAAGGTGCGTCCCTTGGTTACTATGATTTTATAGTTCCATTGATTTTGGGAATCGAATGTTTCATTGATATCATATGCTCCTTCACTTCAATGTTGAATTCATATAAAGTATCAACAATAATGTTCACAGTTGGAAGAATTTTAGAGGAAACAAAATATTTGCCAAGAAATTATCTCATCAAAAGAGAAGCAAAGGGTAGAATTCATGACAAAATCGTCATCATAAAAGGCTTTCATGGACAGGTGGATTATTAAGTGATTTTAAGATACCTATATTTAAAATTTCTGTTTCCACTGAGCTTTGAGGTTTGACTAATGCCTTGTAGGTTAAGATCACATTTCCATTGAGCTTTGAGGCTTGACTAATGCCTTGTAGGTTAAGTATCCATTGATCTTATGTTGGTATGATAATTTAAATCAAATAGAAAATACAAGATATCAGATATATTATAAGTTAAATGATTGAACTCATTTTTATGGCACCCCACATGGATAGTATTTCAAATGTTTTTAATTTTTGACATTTGTTTTTGTATAAGATTTAATCAGAGATTATTTTGATTGGACTGTAGAATTCCTTCACACACAATGGTTTGTTCTTAGCTTTAGCCAAGCATGATTGCAGTATATTCCAAGAAAAGCAACAAAAAAAAGAATTAAAGGGCTTGAAAAGAAAAACACTGAGTTAGTGTGTGGAAGTAAAAAACTACCCATATGAGCTGTGTTCATATAATATTCTCAGTTACAAAGCAGGATCTTGAAAATAATTTATGTTATCGTATGTAAAGAACCAAAATCCGACAATTCAGGTACATTAAGTGCACCCATGTTTCTTACTGGAAGATGGGTACACTTAATGTACTCTAATCGTTAGAATTTGTTTCTTTACACACAATGAATCCAAAAAAACAATTATCCAAGCTTTTATCTTCCCGAAAATCCACATAAACTCAATTTATGTTCTTGTCGCCAGTTAGATGCTTGCATGTAATAAACTTAGAAACCTAAAATTCTATCTAGAAAAGCTTATAGAGACTTACTTGTTGTAACAATGCTTATAAATTTATTCGATCCTAAATTGTCATCTAGGCGGGGGGACTTGTTTCAACAAATGAGGTACAAAGGTTCAAATTCCAATAACTCTCCAGCACAAACCATTTTACTAAGAGAGATGAAGACTAAGGAGGGAATCAAAACCTTAGAAAATGCCAGTAAGACATCAATAGTTGTGGGTAGGAAAAAAAATACATCAATAGTTCCAAAGACATCAATAGTTGTGGGTAGGAAAAAAAATACAATGGTAAAGGTTGGAAAATTAAGGGGAAAAGGAAAATCAAAGCACACAAGCAGAAAATGCTGTCGATACTGGTAGAAGAGGAGAATGAAAAGTTAAGGAGCGATATTTGATTCTACCTTTAAGTCATTTGTTGTACCTACACTTGTATAAATCTAAATAGCATTTTTTACTGAGGAAAACTGCATAAATAGAGATTCCACTACGCACTTTCCTTCCAATAATAAAACCCTAATATTTAATAAATAAATTTATGTTTTCTCCGACCTTAAGAAAAAGTGTTTACTACATACCTGATTTATTGATAACATGATATGAACATGAACAGAAATAGAGATTCCACTGCACACTTCCCTTCCAATAATGAAACCCCAATAAATTAATATACAAATTTATATTTTCCCTAACTCTAAGGAAAGTGCTTACTACGTCCCTGATTTATTAATAAGACGATATGAACCTGCACAGAAATAGAGACTCAACTATATACTTCCCTTCCACTAATGAAACATGATAATTTAATAAGTAAATTTATATGTTTCTCCAACCCTTTACAAAAAGTGCTTACTACATCTCCCATTTACTCATAAAACCATATGAATATGCACAGACATGGAATCTCCACTGCACACTTCCCTTCCATTAATAAAACCCTAAATATTTTAATAAACAATTTTATATTTTTCTCTAACCCTTATAAAAAGTGCTTATTGCGTATCTGCTTTACTGATAAGACCATGCACAGGAATAGAAATCCCACATCCCGGTTCCCTAACAATATAGAAAATAAATTTATATTTTTCTCCAACTCTTAAGAACTTCATACCTGATTTATTCATAAGACGATGTGAATCTGCAGAAACTCGACAGGACTTGAACTAAAATTTGCACAGTCCATAGCATGAATGCCACATTCTTTTAGAAATGATGCAATTTTATCCTCGTTCGCCTTTGATGTGATTAAAAAAGGTTATAGTTGATTCAAGCCTTTTTTTTCGCATCCACAAAAACCTAGAGTAAGTTCGATATATCGGAAATGTATAGTTTTATCAGAGCCGTATGCTCTCTTAAACCTTAACGAACCACTATGAAATTAGCACTCTTTAAGTAAGCTCGAACAAATGGAAAATGCTTCATTTGTTGAAGCCGCCACCATGAACGAAACCTAAATGCTTTGCCTCTGGAAAATGCTGCTCAAGCCATACAGATGTGAAGTAGGAAAAATGTTGAGTTTCATTTAAAGAGCCGTACGGCTGAGGTCCAATGGAAATGAAATGAAATGAAAGATTTTAATGACGTCCACGTGACTGAAGAGTCAAAGGGACCAAGAAAAGCAGAAACATTAAGCTGAAACCAAGTTCTTTTCCAAATCCTCTCGCCTACTGTGAATCTTGAGCACAAAAACTAGCAATCCTTTGAAGCTTTGCTTCCTCAAATAACTCATCTAGGTTGTCCACTTGTAAGTCATTTTCGTACTGGAAGCGGATGTCATCATATGTTGAGCATTCCATGATGAAGTGCCATTCTGTTTCAACAACCCCTGTACTGCAGACGACCGAACTAAATTCTCTCAAACAATTGTTTGAAATTAAAAATAGAATGTTGTAAGGTGGTCTCATGCGGACGACCGTTTTGACGTTTTTTTTTTGTGATTTTAGACGTAAAATACTTGCAAATATTTGGAACTAGCAATCCCAAGTGAGGTGTGGGATGATAATGCCAAAAGTGAAAGTTGCGAAAACGAAATAGATATTGTAAAATAGGACAAATGATTACATCTATTAAAATTTACTAAAGAACTGACGAAGAGAAAAATGTAAAAAGGTAACTTGTATAGCAAGATATTCAAGGGTGCAAAAGAGGAGAAGGAAGAGCGAAAGGCAGCAGAGGGCGTTAAGAGGGGGGACAGGGGACAGGGAGCAAAGATGGGACTATTCAGTTTTGCGGGATAATTGAAGAGGGATAGATGAAATTTTAGTGTAACGACGGAATGAAAAAGGAGGTGAAATCTGAAGAGTGGATATGGAGGGAACTCTAGATATTGTTGTGAAGGTAACTCCCTGTCATTAGGTACTGCCAATGTCAATAGTGGCTCTTTGCAAAGTAAGCCATTGAGTTTTGTGGATAGATAATTCACAAACTATTTTTTAGTGGTAATTGTCCACAATTTCTTTTGAAAATAGGTGGTATTGGAACATGGAAAGGGTTGTTGGCATCTAGGTGAGGGTCAGTGTATCGATCTAATTTGATGACAATAAATAAAGGCAAATCAGGAGGAGAAGAGGATTTTTTGTACACAATGTCTACGACAGACCCAACAACACCATTTTACACCCACAAATTTACGGAAAGCGTGACTTTCTAGTTGATACAGAGAAGAACTTCATGTCATGTGTTATGAATGGATGGAACAAAAGAGGAAGTTTCCGGAGTTGCATCATTAGAGGAGAAAGCAATATCAACATCATTTTGTGAAGCAGAGTGTGTTGAAATTGGAAGGTCCATTGTAATTGTGTTAAGAGAGGATGAGATATTTGTTGATTCAGCAGGTAGAGAGGAAAGGGCATCATCGTCGATCAAAAAATCTTTGTAGTATAGATCATGGGAAATTGTATATTGAAGGGCTTCCTAAACACGGGACCTACTTACATAGAAGTCATACTTTGTTTGTTGCAATCTTGTCTTTTATACGAGGAGGAGGTCCAAATCTCCAAGGCAGTGGGGGTAGGTATTTGGCTATGGAAGAAATGTTTTACGGGAAACTTATACTGTGACCCAAGTATTTGTATTGGCCATCCCTCACATGGGTTACTCGATGAATTGGATTAATTCGAGCAATCAACATTTCTTCCACATGGGTTAAAGATTTCAAGATGGAAGGTTGAAGGCTAGGGTCCATATTGTTCCAGGAGGAAAATTGATGCCCATGTTTTTCAGACTTACATTTGGTGCAGGTGTGCATTCTGTCATGGAAGGTTGTTTGTAAGCCTAGGAAGTTCTCCAAACAAATTGAACAATTGTGTATGTTTGATAAAAGATCAAGTCATTGACAGAAGTGGCGTCGTGTTTCAAACAAGGAGGCGAACGATGCATAAAAGGGGTATTGAGGCATAAGGGGAGTGACAATGCCTTCAACATTTTACAGCTCTATATGAGAACAAGAAAAGAAGTGTTCCAAGGAAGTTGAAGCAAATAGTTGTGGATTGGAAGGGGAGGAACCATTCTCTTGTGAGGGAAAGAAGTTGAAAGGTGGTGTGGTGAAGAGGTGAGATAGAGGAAGATGTGTGGAGGGTTTTGGAAACTGGGCTCCCAACAAGTATATTGCATACTACCACCATTCAAACCGGCATGAACCAAAGTAGAAGGGAAAGAAGAGAAGGCAAGGGAGATCAGGAGGGACGAAATTCTAGGTGGGAGGGAGGCATCTCGTGACATGTGTTTGCAATCGTGGTAACATCAGTGTTGCACGACATTAATCTCATTTTTACGAAGGGCATAAAGTTCTCTTCTTCTAGCTCATTTCTAAGGAGTAGACATTGGGAAACATGCAACGTCATATGGAAAACAACAACAAGTAAGATGGCGTACAAAAATAATCATAACAAAATGAAATATGTATATAAATACAAGGCATAAACAAATAAAGCACAAAGGGATTGGAAAGATGCAAGTGATAAATACAGTTTGAGTAGACCCACATGTATGGCCTACTGATTAAATGTAACTATTTATTTTTTATTTAACATTATGAGGATCATATCATTTTATTTCACTATAACTCAAGTTAAGCATTCACATTAAAGTTATGTATGTGAAAGGACAAAAAAATTAACAGGACCATCTTTATCACAGGTCGGCATATCTAGACAAATAAGTTCAAATCACATACAAAGACAGGAAAAAAAGTTGAATGTTAGAATCTATAAACACAATAATCCATTAAGGAATTAAGTTTTTCTTATTTTTTCCAAGTTAAAAGGTGTAAAACATTAACAAAAAAATAAGAACAGGTTCATAAAGTGCTTTTTTTAATTTATTGTAATGGTTTGCATTATGCACTACATTTCATGGCAAGGGAAACCATCTAATTCGAACATGTTACCATGATTAAAGTTTTAACAATAAGTTTCTTGAAATAACAAAATTTGCTACTATTACATAACAATAGTTTTTTTGATGGTAACTCATAAGTAAATAGTTTTCAATAACAAAAATTGAACATAAAGTCACTAATTTGTTTTCTATAAATATTTTATATTTCTTAGCTTCACATAAAGAGATATGTGCAAAAAATCAAGTTTCGTACTCTTAGCCAAAAAATTCTTAAAATATATCCAATTACAAAATTTTGTTCACAACTATTTGAGTACTACAAACAGTAATAACATTGTATAGATGTACAAGATAGCTAGTCTTGTAATCATAGCTAAGAACAACTTATCAAAATATATCCAATTACAAACATGCGGTTACAACTATTTGACTACTCCATACTTTTCAACATTGAAAGGAGGCATTCATTTTTTTTCTCATTTTCAATTTTTTTCGTTACCGCCATAAGCCACGTTGAATCCTCACAAATAGGAACCAACAAATCCGAAACTTGGAAAGGTACAAAGGACTAGTTGTCATCAAATGAAGGTGTTCTCTAACCAATTTTGTGACCATAGGCTTCAGTGGTTTTGGTTGCCTGCAATGCAAAACATTAATAACAAATTGAATCCATTTAAACTCTTTTTGTCTTTGAAAGTGAGGCGTAGTGTCAACGACACCATTTGGAAGGAGGGCAAGTGTGTTTCTAGTCTTCATATCTTCAAGCTGAAAAGGAAAACATATAAAGATTGTCAAGCAAAAAATGAAACCATATGTGTCACCAAAAAAATCTATGTTTTTTTGTTTGCTGAGAAGGAAAGTCGAACGCCACAATTTCTTTGGGAGATGAAGTAAAGAGGGAAAGACAAGAAAGTGTTTTTAAAAAATTGGCAGGGAGCATTAAAAACCTTGCCGATGAACAGTTTGTCACCTAACTTGGCATTCATTGCTTGTTTGTTTTTTTGGTGTTTGTAGCTTGAATGGAGCCCACATATTTTTGCTTTTTGGATTTTTCACCCTATTACTATAATTATAATGTCCCTATCATGGGCAATAGGAAAAAAACAGAAAAAGTTACCGGTTCAAAAAATACTTGACCGATTTTTTGTATATTTCTTTCTCTATGATATGTTGTGCTTGTTGAGTTTTCTTTGTGTCTTCTTATGCTTTGCTTATATAGCATCCAACTATAACTCTCAAAGTTTTCCAAACAAAATCAATTCAAAGTGTTCTACATCTGTACTGGTTTTCGACTACATGCAAAACTTCATTTCGCATTTGTTGCATCTCATGTGTAGCATCATATAGATGGTCAACTACTACAAGTTTGCACTAGAGATTTGGAAGGAAAATTGCTCCCAATATTACTATTTATTTCCATTTGCTTTCTCGATATTGTTCTTTTAAATGTGTTTTCCCTATTTACAAATTAGAATATGGGCTCTGCTTTAATGGCCAAAATTCTAAGAAAAAGTATGATGGGATCTAATGTTCTTTACTACAGTTCACATGTATAAAAAAAGTTTCAACAATTCATACTTTTGCTAAGCAATTTATCGTCACACGATAGATGTTCAGATGTTCTAACTCTCCCTTCCTTATCGACAAATCTAAATGCACCTTCGTGCATTTTCTAGTAAATTAAAATCTTATCCTTGAGGATATCATCTCAACTTTATCCTTTATATACCATTAATGATGATAAATTCAACGACTACGACAATGCAGACATCAAAAATAGGGAAAAGTAGATAAAGTTTGGAATTGTATATGTTTAAACAAATTGATAATATGATAACATTCACTGCCAGATAATAATAACCCACTTTTAGGGTGAGATGAATGAGTGAGATGGTGCAGCCGGATGAACAAATCGATGTGAGCCTGCCAAATCTGAAATGGGTAAATGTATACATGTTCTCTCCGGTGGGTGAAAATCATTTGAGTCTGTTCCAGTACTTGCTGAGAAATAGTCCAAGGCTAAATATAATGAGGGTTTCTCTGCCACTTTGTCTCATGAATGTGCATGACCGGGAGTTCATCATTAAACTGCTGCACTTGGAGAGGGCGTCTAGAGAAGCAAAGTTATAAACTACCACGAGAAAAGAACCAGGTAATAAAACCTGTTGTCAAAGTTCTCCCTTGTGGTATTGATAATTTATGATATTCAACTATAAATGTAATGCAATCCCTTAGTGAAGCCCATCATCTTGGGGTTTGAATGATGTAAGTTTTAATTACGTGGGTCATATAAACAACTATGTGAAGTGTATGAAGTGGCATGTGATTTCTGTTTAATAAGAAATATTATATCTCCTCTTCAGTGCCCCATGTTTAGTGAATTCTACTCATGTGCATGATTTCCTTTGTCTGTTGAGCCCATAAAATTTCTATGGGAAGCAGTTTATAATCTTCTTAGAAGGTATGATCCTGATATGCATCTAATACTCGTACTTACAATTGCAGGAATAGTAAATTCTTGTCAAAAGAACAAAAAATGCATTCACGTTATTATTTCAAGCTTTTATTCTTAAAAACTGCTGAAGATATTTTTTGATATGCTCTTGCCTAAAAATGTCTTGACTTGCTAGCATTGAGTAGGACAGAAACAATGTCACGATTGATTCTCTAAAAGCACCACAAAACTATTAATGTTTTTCCAACTATATAGATAAGGCGTTAAAAAAAGAGACTAATAATTTAACGATATCAACGACAACGATAAAGTTGTCCATACCCATATGAATATATGAGGCCAACAACAGAAAAAATGAAAAACAGAATTTAACGGAAAGACAAGCTTCATGTTTCTGTTGGAAGAGAAAAGCAGGTTTATTGTTAATAGATGATGCCCCTTGCTTGGACAGTCCAGGTTCTGTAAAAGGGGCAACATAAACCATAGTCGTTTATCCTTTCATGTGGGGCTCTAACAACTATCACAAGAAGTAAACGCAACTGAAGCCATCAGCAGACCCCTTCCACACAAAATATAACATAAAGATCTAATCTGTTTTACAGCAGCGACAAGAGAAAAACAGAATATGTAGCATAAAGATATAAGTTTTCAACAATATTCGGTCCTTACCAGTTTGTTTGCCAAAGAAAGCACTTCGGTCGCCCTGCACACAGTTAACTACCACAAGAGGAAACCTTTCTTAATACTACGACACGACACTACACACGAAATACCATGCTACCATTCCTCGTAGTCCTTCATATATGCCCTGAGACGCAAAACAACTCTGTACTCTGTAGCCCATGCAGCCATCTTGTACATCTTTACCTGCAACAGGCGACGTCTACATATCTTCAATACGGTAGACTTCGTTAGTGTCCACGAACCCTGCAACAGCAAAGAAATATTTATAAAATACTTGTTACAACTTGCAATATAAAAAAAATTAGTTTGTATTTATCATATTCAGACTGTTGATATCTATAGCAACATTAATGAATCAATCCTTCACCTGGCGGTAGTACATGTCAGAGCCACGTTTCACAATAAACAGTTCAGATTTAATCCATCATCGACCATGTACCTAAAAGATGAAAATAACCATTGATTCCTCTGTCATGTGTCAGCCGAGAGGATCCATTCTAGCAGAGGAAACGCCTTCGGCGTAATAACCGTGACTACAAATTGCATATTTAAAATATGACCTTCATTTTTTATATATATTTATATGTAAATTAGATATATATTCTAATGTCAGATTGCAATCGCTGGATTATTGATCCGCTGTTTGAGGAGCCGATTGCAGGGAGTTCATCTCTCTGAAGGATGACCGTCCACCACCACCCAATGTTGTTGCCATGTGTGCTTAAGTTTGTCCCTGTCTAGCTTTGCTTTGTTTCGACTGCCTTAATGGCGTGCTTTTGTTGCCTTCTTGGCATTTTTGTGGTTTGTGGACCATAAATTTTCGGGTCACTCCTCTATTGTAACACTTCTGTATTTTTAATATAAAGACATGTTCCAATTGTAAATATATAAGTTAAATAAATATAGAATGTCTTTTACAAAAGAAATAATAGGATATAAATAATATTGTGTTGTAATTTTGAAGCGTAGTATTGGAAAATTACCGTCACCTAAAAATTGTTTCACAGGTATAGATGGCCGTCAAATTTAACCCATGGACTCTCACATCATTTTTTATTTTAAAAATAGGATGTTTTTGTGATTTAACATAAATAAAATTATGTTAAATCCTACTTGCAGAGTCACATATGATAAATAATTGCTAAAGTACAGATTTGACACAAGCAATAAGCTAGATAAATATAAAACCCTAAGTGCAAGAGAAGGAAGAATGAATTAGCTAATTCATTTATTCCTTGAACTGATATGAACTAGAAGATTAATGACCATGAAGGGCAGAGTGTCGCAACTGTGCTCTATAAAATCTAGAATTGTCGAATAAGACTGGACTAGGGCACCTAGACTGGGTTAGGGGCGCCAAAATCTGCTACTGGGCGCTCGTGACTGCGCAAGAGAATATGATTTTTCTCGTGTCACACAAGTGTCGCTAGTAGTCACTTTTGGTCACCTATATGTCACACCTTGTTTGCAGAATGTACATGTAACTATGAAGTGTATACATAAAATGTGGTACTTTGTCCCTTGTATGAGTGATAGATGGATGCCTTTGCTGCTCTTAGATGCCTTTGGATGCAAGTTTAGGTGATGATAATAGATACTTATAGCTTGGTCCCTTATTTTGGTCACATATCTTTGTATTTATATGATTCCCTTGGCTGAATTTTGTAATTGACAACTAGAAAGCCGGCCCATAAGAAAATAAGATGCCCAAAAGATAAAAGAAACCCAAAAAGAGCGAATAAGGTGGAAAAAGGTCAAAGGCGCCCAAAGGGGACGAGGGCACCTAGGCGCTGGCGTCCTAGCTGGGCACTAGTGTCCAGAGTCATAAAAGATAAGCAAGTGAAATACCGACTAGGGTGTAGGGTGTAAAAGACCAGAAAGAAGACCATAAACAAAACAAAGAGGCCAAAGATAGTTGTCAATTACTAGTTTTCTCGCTTAGGAATCATATGAATGCAAGTATGTTGTTAGGACCTAGAAATGTACCCAAGTGCGTGATTTTGTGTCTACATTTTGCAATGACAAGGTCTCATACTGTTATTTACTTTTCATACGAAAAATAGGATCGATTTTTATCTATAAAAGGCATTTTAAGTAAAATTTGAACATACTATTAGATAAATAGAATAGAGATTTTAATGATATCCATGAGACCAAATTTTTTTATGGCACCCCAAGAACCAAAAACATAACCAATAGAGTGAAGAAATTGATGAAAAAGGAGAAGAACCTAGCAATTGAATCCTAATTCACAAGTTTGGCATTGTGATGCCTCTGATGGTTTTTCTCCTATTATAGATATTGGCCATAAATTCTCTTCTTTTATCAATGCTTTTTGTTTCAAAGATATTGGACATAGACACCTCCTTAGGTCATCCAAGTATCTAACTCAAATGTCATCATATGTAGAACATTCAATGATATAGTGTTCTTTCGTCTCAACCTTCCATGATGTGCAAAAAAGACATATCTTGTCTTCCCACTCTTCTTTCGGGATTTTCCATCTCACCCAGAGCTCTTGACTCAGATGAAGTTGATGAGATCTAATAGTTCTAAATATTAGCTATCAGCATAGTTCTAATCTCCCATTTGTTACATTAAGTGTATGTAAGTTTTTTGGCCATCCTACGCATAGTGGTACTTGAACTCGCATAATGTAGTGTACATTAAATGAGTTCCTATATTACTATTGCTCCACATGCCTAACTTAAACTTCTCCCATACATATTTACCTTATATGGCTTGAGACTATGATCAATTCATACACTCATTGTATTTTAATTACAAATCACTTATCCATCCATGGTTAATCTGATCAGATGGTCGCTTCTTATACATTGTCTATCTTTAGAGGCTAAGATTGCATGCAGGTATTTCATTTGTTATATGACATCATTACAATAAATTTTTAGTGGCTATAGCATCATATTACGCATCATAGTCTCTTCATGAATCATTTCACATACTGACAATAGATGCATAATGATTATGACCTCATAGAAATATTTTTTAAGCCAAAATTGTTTTGAATTTCTATTGTCACGGGACAACAGCTTGCCATGAATTATAGGAGCATTAGCCACTCTCATTGGTGATCTGCATACTTGCTCCATCAACCTCCTCCCTTGTATGACCTATCTTATCATCATTTGATAGACTTATGTTCCACTCAAATCTATACCCTTCTAATTTTTCCACATGTTGTGCTAACCATATTACCCTTCATGACATCACCTCTAGATCTTCATTCCACTATAGATCATAAATGCCACCTATGGATGAAACACAATGCACATGGCTTTTGAATGTTTCTGAACTATAGATTGTTACGTCGAAAGACATGACTTATAATGGCAACCAAGGGGGTTGTAAGTAGAAGTGTAGATAGCTACCAATAAAATGAATCCACATAACCCTATTTTTCCTTAACATTGATGTCTATTTAATTATCATCAGGAAAGTTTGTATTCTTGTTTGACAGTAGGCAAACAAATACTTGTCAAGTTATCTTCAACATAGTGCCAGATTTTGGGAACCTTATTTTTGTTTCAAGTTTGTCTAATTGTCAAGCCTAGAGTAGTCCTCCATAGATTGAGGTCCTTCTATCCCCAGCTAGCAGAATAATTCTAGATAAGGTGATGGACTCATTATTCCCTCCAGATCCCTCCTAATAGGTGAAACTGTGTGGAAAATACTCCATGATGTGCCTCGACATAGATATATGATTGGATACATGATTCAAATAAATCTTATTCCATATGATCATAAGTCCAGTTATGGTACTATATAAATGGATACTCATTATAACCTCATAGGACCACATGATATCATACTAGGGTGTCAAAGACCTACATGATGCAACTGACATCATCAATTGAAAAATCTCAATCTTTTGCACATCATCAAGGGGAATTCACTATTATATAAAACAATTGGATTATCGTATTAATATCTATAGACACCTAACTTTGGTCTTTGATCTATCTCACTTGGGTTTCTATGGCCAATGATTGACTTACCTTAGATACTCTAGTAATCTAATTATCTCTCCTTCTTAGATGATTTGGTATTTTATCTACCATCTCCCACTTGAGTTTCTATTGTCACTTTCTTCCTTAGCATTCTAGACATTTGGAAACTTATCCTATAGCTCTCCTTCCTAGGTTTACCTCACATTACTTGGGTATTTCCTTCTAATTGGTCACCCTATCCATGGATATATTTACACCTTCATTATCTATTATATCACCTTTTATCATTTCATTCCTCTTAGTCCATGAATGTTGCAGTACAATCCTAGGGCCTTATCGATAAAATAAGACGAAAGTCAATTATCATAAGGGTCATAAGCATACATCAACATAACACAAACATGTATACATGAGATCACCACTACTATCATATACACATGTATATCTCAAAATAAATTATTTGTACACATCCTCAATACAATATATATCTAAAAAGTACAATACCCATCCCTCAAACACATCCTCCCTCATTTAGATGACATACGATGATTTGAGTCGATGGTTCCTGAGTCATAGCACACATGAATCATCCTAATGATGTGACTCTACAATGATCCCCTATAGCTTCTCCCTACACTCTAGCTACACAAACATACAGATTTAAAATGTGATCTACATCAGTCACATGGTGCGTAGCCACTTTCTATGCATCTAATAGTCTCATTACATGTTATCTTTCTAATGATTCATAATGTCATTATGGAGAGGGTATTCTTCACCAAAACATTCATATATCCCACACTCTTTTATCACTTGAGTGTGTCTAGTACCTGGGAGAATATTTTTCAATAAAGGCATATCCCACGTAGCATCAAATGCTTGACACCGAGTGGTCTGATCATCAGCTAATATCTAGATATTCCATCACAGATGTATCTAGAAGGTTAACATGATGTACAAATCTCAATGCTCTCATGGAAGTGTATCCTCAATATACTGAGTTCTACGTAGATTTGGTCACACATCTCACATAAGACCCAAAACTACATTCGAATTGATAGCTCATTAAAAATATATAAGACATGTCAAATATACTCTATCACCATATCACTGGGCATATGGTGAACATATCCTAGTTAAAATCACTAACATGTTCTCACTGGGCTCACTTGTGACCACTCCACCATGATGGATCTATCTATTTAGGACTGAGAAAATCTACCCCATGTGTACCGTCGCATATATTTATTTATGGGCTCCAAGATACTTAGATAGAATATTCCATCTCTCTGCAAAGGCATCAATATCATTTGTGATCTCCTCAAAGAATCCTCGTCTTTTGGTTGGCTATTGCATCATGTACATTAATATTTGGGAACCCATAGGTCTAAAAAATATCCTCCTCAGTGACCTCCATAACCACCATGTTCTTGGTTCCAATCACTTAACGAAGCATTTTCATATCATTTTAGCTCTTGTCCCATCTTATGTGAGTGATAGATAGTTAGAATCAACTAACTCATTTTCATATGGGTCTTTCTCCCACCTTTTTAACTTAAGGTCCCCATGACACCTCCTATCTCCCCTCCACCATTTCTACCTATTGCACCTGAACTAACCTGCATTTACCTAACTCAACATGGGTTTGATGTGTTGACACTACATATCGTATGATCATGCTCTCCCTCCTCTAGCTAACAAGTCATTTTGGCGAACCAATACCTTTAATGGGAGAGGTAGGGATACCACTACGTTTGACAAAAGCCCACTATTGATAAAGGAAATCTATCAATTACCTGTAGGTTTCCACCCACCACACACAGGGTTACAAATGTGATCTCTAAGGTATACCTTAGAACATTTTACCACGTTATAGTTGGTCAACTATGCCAATGATCCACATATCCCTTTATAGAGGTTCACATACTACTTAATCACATGTAACTTTATAAGTCAAATGTGTGTAATTTCCAAATTAATTCCCTATAGGAAATTGAGGGCTGATGGGCCCACTATCGACTCATATAGGGAATCCTATACTACATGTAATGGTGTATCCTGTACAAATTTAGATAGGGAGTAACTCACATATCATGAACTTTTCATAAATTAATGGGTCATGACTTCCCTGTTTTATTGCCATGAATGCTATACAAATCTAGTTCATCAATATACATCCATGTGTACATGTCCTGAAATAAGGTGGTAACCTATGCTAGCCTCTACCATGTATAAAATCTAAACATGCCACTAATAAGAAACAAACAACCATAGGTCCATAATCTGGAATTATTGCAAATTATATCCATGCCACAACCACAGCTAGAGAGAAAATCACCTTCAAATTATAGCTCTATAAAATGTCGCTAATCAACTTGTCCACTCGCATTATCAACCTCCTCTAATGAGACTTTAGGCGATACTCATTCAACTACCCATGGTAACTTCCTAAATCTTGCTAAGGGCCTCCTCTTTATAGTCACTTGCATGACACATAAAATTGTAAACATATGGCCTGCTTTTACCTTATTTCGCTTGAGGAATTTTAGGATATAGATGATGTATCATTGCATGTCCACTATAACTCTACCTAAATTGGTGTCGGGAACAATGAACTACCAAAGGCCCCAAGCACATCTCTATCAAATCTAGATCCAACATGATATGTACCATCTTCATAATGCCTCCAAAAATGAGTACCTATAAACTTTTGAAACATCCTACATAAATAAACCACACAAGTAACTCTAGTAGCCATGGGAAGAACAAGAGAACTAAACAATTCTGATATTTTGGAGTACCTCCATCTTTCCTTATGCAAAATATCAAATAACTAATGATTTATATCAAATCTGGAAATCCTCATAATCATACTCATAATAGATAGTAACTCATTAATCAAAACCACTAAAATAATTCCAAACTACATCGTCCACCTTGGCCTAATGCCATTGACCACTAAGAAAGATGTCATCTTTTCCCAACTACATCATCCATAATGGTGTAACTTCATCAGTTAATATGGCAAATATCAACTACCTAAATGACATTATCCCTCCCAATGATTTAATTTTAGATGGTCATTTTGTGCAAACCCAATCTCTTGATTTGATCTGTGATGAAAATAACCTAGGAAGTCAGGAGTCTGATCATGTGTTGGTGTGAGAGATATTATTTTAGCCATTTATTTAGTTAAATTTGGGTATTTCCATCTCACACATGGTGAGTCATCTAACTTAGGTGAGTCATCGGTCTTTTAGGAGTTATATGACATATGACAAATTCTGTCATGGAATATTTTCTACTTGTCATATGCGTCATAGGTATCATACGTCATACACGAGTTACATTCTACTTTTTAATCGTAACTCCTTTCTCCCTTATGGAGGTATGATGAGTCCAAGAATGGGAGTTACACAACACTCCTACTTGTACTTCTTTTTTGATCTACGAGTATGAGTAGACATGTTTTTCTTATGCATGAATATTTAGCTTATGGTTAATTCTTGTTGATTACTTGGAGCACATTTTTGTTTTTAGAAAGAGCTTAGCTGATTTGACAGTTGTTCGGGACTGTGTTGTAGAGAAGACTGGATGAACAGAATGTAGGAATGACTGTGCATAGAGGCCCAAAAAAGTGTAGATTCAAGCTTTTCTGAGTAGACTGGGGCACTTGGGGAAGGATGAGGGCACCTGGGGTGCCCTGGTCTGAGATCTGGGCGCCCTGGTCTATGCAGGAGGTCCAGAAACCAAATTTGTAGGGTCACTAGTGATGTGAACCACAATGGTGGACTTACTAACTAAGTGTTGCACTACATTTCAGACCCAAATGTAGTTCTAGGTGTGTGTGTGAAATTCATGCCCTAGGTGCTCTTGTGCCAGTCACACTTTGTGAAGTAGCGAGCAATAACTAGATGTAGAAATGTAATAAATGGTGGATGGAATAGAATAAACTTCCCTCCTATGCAGTGTGATGCAGATGAACCAACCTTGTCCCTTGTGATGGAGCTAGATGGATGCAAATGGAGCCTTTGATGGATGCAACCTTAGGTGATGATAGTAGTGCCTAGTGCTTGGTCCCTCATTATGGTCTCATAACTTTATATTTATATGGTTCTCTTGTTCTAATTTTGTAATTAACCCTGAAAAGGTTGACCACTAAAAATATGGAAAGCTCAAATGGCTAGAAAGTGCCCAAAAGATGGAGGTAAAGTGGGAAAAGGATCAGGGCACCTCGAATGGGAGGTGCCTAGGGGTGCCCCAGTGGGCCTGGGCAGCCCCAGTCAGGGATAGGATGAACGCAAAATGACAAAACAGACTGGGCAAGTACATGCGGGAGGTCGGAAGTGATGACAGAAAGCAAAGTAAAATGGCCAAAGGACATGGGTTAATTAGTACTTTCTTCACTCAAAAACCATATGAATAGTAGTATGAGACCAGGACTAAATAATACCCAAAGTGTGTGATTTTGTGTCTACATTTTCCCCCACTTTATGTTGGTGAGTGGAACGCTCAGTAACATAAAGTAGATAGAGATGTGTACCTGATGTCCATGTAGAGTGATGTAGAAAGCATGTGCCGAAGGACTAGACAAAGCATGGAGTGAAAAAAAGATGGAGTGTGGAAACTAAAGATGCAAAAGAGAAAAAAGTGATGAGAGTGAACCTAGGGTAGAAACGTGTGTGTAGTTTCCAATGTGTGTGATGTACCTGCATGTTAGTATGAGGTGTGTGTTGCCGTAAAATGTTGTTGTTTGTTGTTGTTGTTTGTTGTTGTTGATTGCTTGCTTCTCATACAGATGGACATGCAAAGAGAAGATGATCAAGTAGTCAAATATGCATGTATATGTGTAAAAACACATGTAAATATGTATGTATTTAGTAAAAAAATGTAATGGAAATGAAAAATGTAAAGGAACATGTGCACCTGATCCTGTGATGAGAGAAAAGGGTGTAGAAAGGATATCCTGTACTGTGGGTTTTTTGGGCGATCTCATGCCACCTTGGCCGAAGAAGTATAGGGAGAAAGCTGCATTATTCTCCAACCTGTAACTACTTCCCTGAAGTCATGTATGAAGAGATCTCTGTACTACCTAGTTTTTTGGGTGATCCGATGCCACTGGCTGAAGTAGTGTAGAGAGGAAATCTGTTGTATCCTCTAACCTGTAACTGCTCCCCAGAATGCTAAGGACAACCATGTCCTATAAAATCTGTTGTGTATGGGGTTTGTAGACTGGTCTGAACCCACTCATTGTATAACCCACAATGTCAAGGATGAAAACTGAACTGAACTGTACTGGTAGAAAGTGTTGTGTAGTGTGTAAAACCCCAAATGATGCCCCCCTCTTTGGGGGTGCATGCGATGTCACAGATAGGAGAATGCGGCCCCAAAAGAGGACCAACCACATAAATTGTGCCTTTGCAGGGGGAAGGGAATGCACTTGGTAGAAACCAAGGCACACACAAATAAGTGGCTAGAAAACAAGTGTTAGTATGAACAAGCATGCATGTAAAAGACAAGTGTGTAGGCTACGCAAACAATGTAGAAGCTAAAAATCAAGTAAACACACAAGAAGAAAATCATAGACCACCAAAGTGGGTTGCAAACATGGGACACCACTCATGATGTCGCAAGACACTCAAGGCCATAATGGCCACATACAAACAAACAAGTGTGCACACCAAACAAAGGGAAATGCCCACATATAATAGCAAACAAAGACAAACAAGTACAAACAACAGATAGCCATGGAAGCAAGTAATCCTACAAAACAAATGTTGCACATGAAGCACCCGTTAGCATGTTAGAAAGATAACCAGTATGTCAAAAGTGTGTATAACCAAGTAATGAAAAAGTGCTAAGTACAAAATGAAACAATAACACCTGTAAGAGATGAATGTGGATGCCCCCAGCAACCATTGTAGGAGTGGTAGAGGTGAGCATCCATGTTATGTGTAAGAGACCTGTATCTGTGATCACAACTAGGTAAAGGATGTGAACGAGCATGTGTGTATGGTAAAGATAATGACATACAAGAGATCTATCTAGCATGTGTAATAAAGCTAACATATACGAGAAAATGCAAGAAAGAGTAAAATGCAACCAAGATATGCAACATGTTGTGGATGGATGGAATGGAATGCAAGATGGATGATAGGAGCCATGTGCCCCCCGAGTGAATGGAGTTGTATGCAGTGAGGTTCATTTAGTTTTCCCCCTCAGCAGTCAAGAATGAACCGTAAATGAGAGTGTGTCATCGGGAAATGGTCGAAGTGTGTGTTGTGTCTAACACGTTGTGATGAGTGTGTATGTGTGTTGATGATATGTGACCTAGAGATGAAGTGTGTGTGTGACCCTATAGCCAAAGCGTATATCATGACAAGATGAGCGTAGGAGTGATGATGTAGCCTAAAGCGTATATCACTACAAGATGAATAGAGGGAGTGGTGATGTAGCCTAAAGCGTATACCACTACAAGATGAAGGAATAGGTGACCATTTAGCCTATAATGTATGTCACTAACCTAGTAATGTCACATGATAGAAGGTTGAATGATGATGTGTGTGAGTATGATAAGGTCCATTTGATTTGTAAACCCTCGACAGTTGAGTATGGACCGAGGAACTAGAGTGTGTCATAGGGTAGTGAGTGCAGCGTGTAGAGAGATTTAGTATATGTGATGATAATAGATGACCATGTGATGTGTAAAATGTGTAAATATGTAATGTGTAGAATGTAATGCAAGATGTGTAGATAGACTAATAGTGTGAAGATATGTGTTATGTGTATGTATGATGAGTAGTATGTAATGCTAGACTCATAGACAATAGGAGTGTGACACATGTATGATGATAATATGATGTATGATGTATAGATATGTATAAATGTCAAAATGATGAATAGACTAAATGTAGAATGTATGATGTAAGATGTATGACAAGATGTAGAGATGTAATGTGAAGATGTGTGTATGTAATGTGTATACCTATGTGTAGTGTGTGGGGTTCATGTGTAGTATGCCCTCAACAGTCAAGTGTGAACTGAAGCACAAGAGTGTGTCATCGGGTAATGATGATGCTAAAGTGTAGATGAATATGCCTATGTAAGGAGATTGATGTATGATAATGCAAGTATGAGAGATGTGTTGATGCTAAATGATGGGGGGATGTGTGTGGATGTTATGCCCCCCAAGTATGTGGTGGTGAATGAATAGAATCATGTGACATATCTAGAAGATCATCACTGTCGGGATCGAAGCCTACTGGAGTGGCATTGGAGACATGATAAGAAATAGAATGAGGTGGATCATATAAAGAACTATTGTGATGTAATGTGTACATGGTCATGGTGTACTCTTCATCAGTAAAGGGTACTAGTGGACGGTCATGTGCATACCAATGAGAAATATTCAGAGCATAAGTTGGAGATGAGTCATTACCTATAGAGACATTACCGAATGACATAGGAAATGTGAGAGAAGTGTGGTTTACATCTAAAGTACCGCCAATATAGTCAAGCCAAGATTTCCCAAGTGTCAGTGGAGAAGTGCGAGGAGCGTAGGCAACAAATATTGTCAAATGAAACACACAAAGGCCATAAGCAGCCGTAATGTGACAATAGCCATGATAAAGATGAGGTGAGTGAATTGGTGGTAAGATATCATTAAGTGTTAAACCAAGTCTAGTTAAGCCCTCAAGTGTGTAAAAATAGTATCTGAGGAAGTATGATCAATTGGAATGTTATGCCAAAAGGAGTTGTTGATGAGAAGTGTGCATGTGAAAGGAGGTGATGAAGATGTAGATTGTGTGGTAGAAGATGAAACAGTCTCGACAGTGTTAACAGATCCCTGATAAAGTATCATAGCATTGGTAGGAAGGTTCTTGAACTTATATTCACCCAGGCCATCAGCCACAAATGTGTCTTCGAAGTAAGAGTCATCTACGTCAATAGGTGTGAAATTTAGTTGGCCTAATACTTCATCAGTGAGTTTGATAGTGTCGAATTCATCATCAGAGTCCTCAGAATTATTGGTGTTAGCATCCTCATATTGTGTAGCATGTTATCAAGTATGTTGGTAAGTGGCACAGAAGGTGGAGAAATATAAGGTGCCTTGATAGGTGGAGAAGGAACACTTATAGGAGTTGATATTGTAGGTGAAATAATAGTTGTAGTGTGAGTAGAAATAGCTGGAGTATTTGTAGCAGTAGAAGAAGATTGTGAAGTGCTAGACTGACCAATGTCATATGTGTCAAGGCTACTATATGGAATACGTTGTGAAGGTGGGATGGGCATAGCAGTAATAGGGTCTATGTGACAATATTTGAATGGCTCTGGATCTGCAGTGATAGTATGTTCATAGCCATCATGCAAAAATTTGACACATTGGTGAATAGTAGATGGAACTACTTGC
The DNA here is from genome assembly GCA_019776745.2 of Taxus chinensis. NCBI lineage: Eukaryota > Viridiplantae > Streptophyta > Pinopsida > Cupressales > Taxaceae > Taxus > Taxus chinensis. The sequence continues at coordinate 701,667 of JAHRHJ020002342.1, forward strand.
ATTGCATGAATCCAAGGTCTACCTAACAAGAGATTGAATTGAAATGAGGCATCTATAACATAGAAATTAGTGAGAACAGTCTTAGGCCCAACCCTGATATGTAATGAAATAGTTCCTAAACATGTACGAGTGGTAGAGTCATAGCCTCAGATGATAGTAGAATTCCTAGAAATGAGATTATCACTAATACCCAGTTGCTTTAAAAGAGAATAAGCACATAAGTTGATGGCTGATCCATTATCAATAAGTACTCATTTAATACAAGTGGTGCTAACAATGACAATAATGAGAAAAGGTGCACATGGATTGCTTTTAGCAAAAGGTGACAGATCCTCATCAGTGAAAGATATGACATGTGGAAAATTGTGAAGAAACTGTATGAGGTATGCAAAGGCTAACACTGAGTTATCACTTTCTATGTGAATGGCATGAAGGGATGCTTCAAGTGTTTGGAAGCAGGTGCATTATGCAATAAGTCATAAAGAGAAATCTTAGCGGGCATATTTTTAAGTTGTTCAATGATGTCATAGCCCTTAGAAGCAGTAGGAGGAGCTGCCGAAGTAATGGGTGGAGGAATAGAAGTGGGTGGAGCCATAGGAGGATTAAGATGAGTACAATGAGTAGTAACTACATTAATAGATGGATCAGCCCTAGGCATAACAAAGTGAGGAGGATGTTGAGTATGCACACACATGAAATCAACAACAGTAGTAACTATACCAGAAACCTTAGTAGGCACAAAAGTAGGATAAGATGATTGAGTCATGACTTGATAAGGTGAAGACATGATCAGAAGAAAGGGTTGGATACATCAGGTTCACCAAAATGATTAAACTAAAATGGAAATATGGATTGCCTAATTTAGTTTAATCTAATGTTATATAAAATAGTAAATAACAACTAAATAAATAAAGTAAATGACCCAAGCAACTAAGTAAATAGAAATTTAATGCCCTAATGTGCAAGGAGGGTTAGAAAGAGCTTAGTTGATTTGATGATGTTTGGGACTTGTGTCACAGAGATGACTAGATGAATAGAATGCAGGAATGAAACACATGTGAAGGCTCCATAAAAGTGTAGATTTGAGCTATCTAAGTAGACTGGGGCACCTGGAGAGGGATGAGGGCACCTGGGGCACCCTGGTCTGAGATCTGGGTGCCCTGGTCTGTGCAGGAGGTCCAGAAACCAAATTTTAGGGTCGCTAGATGATTTGAAGCCTTCACTTCCTGTCATGTGTATTTCATTGCACTGTGTCAGATGTCATTGGTAATCAGTGATGAAGAAGAGACCTATAAAACCCCAAACCAAGCATCAAAACCCTAAAAAAGAAAGATGCATATGAAGGGGTCAGATTGTCCTCAATGGCCACAATGGTGGACTTACTAACTGAGTGTTGCACTACATTTCAGACCCAAATGTAGTTCTAGTGTGTGTGTGTGTGTGTGAAATCATGCCCTAGGTGCTCTTGTGTCAGTCACACTTTGTGAAGTAGCGAGCAATAACTAGATGTAGAAATGTAATAAAATGGTGGATGGAATAGAATAAACTTCCCTCCTATGCAGTGTGATGCAGATGAACCAACCTTGTCCCTTGTGATGGAGCTAGATGGATGCAAATGGAGCCTTTGATGGATGCAACCTTAGGTGATGATAGTAGTGCCTAGTGCTTGGTCCCTCATTATGGTCTCATAACTTTATATTTATATGGTTCTCTTGTTCTAATTTTGTAATTAACCCTGAAAAGGCTGACCACTAAAAATATGGAAAGCTCAAATGGCTAGAAAGTGCCCAAAAGATGGAGGTAAAGTGGGAAAAGGATCAGGGCACCCCGAATGGGACCAGGGCACCTGGGGCACCCCAGTACTGGCCTGGGCACCCCAGTCAAGGGTAGAATGAAACAAAATGAAAAGAATAGACTAGGCATGTATTTGTGGGAGGTGGTAGTGATGATGACAGAAAGCAAAGTAAAATGGCCAAAGGACATGGGTTAATTAGTACTTTCTTCACTCAAAAACCATATGAATAGTAGTATGAGACCGGGACTAAATAATACCCAAAGTGATTATGATTGTTTTTTATTCCTCTTAAACCATCTTACCTCCTCCATGTCATCCTACTCCTCATCACCCTTCTCAGCTCCTAGACCACCTTGTTCTACTCACCACGCTACCCTAGCTCTTCTCCCATCTCAACAATCTCTTACCAAGCTTTGTCTAGATTTGTTGAGCTCTTCCTTGTGACCTAGCTCACCAGTACGAGTTGGTCTCTACCCAATCTCCCATCCCCCTCTCTTGAGCTCATTTTTTCTTTCTTGGTTCATTGTGAGGGTTTTTCTTACCTTCAACTCTTTTGTTCCTTCTCACCCGAGTTAAACTGGACATGTGGAACCATCCATTGGCTCACCTATGTTGTGCATGCACACCAAGCTCATTTATCTCTACTACGTTATGCTTGCAGACTCAACATTTACCAAGCTCATCCCTATGTATCTTCATAGGGTGACATGTTTCTCGTCGAGTTTTCTTGGCTCAAAAGCTCGGCTCAAACCCTACACTCATGACCCAACTTGACTTTGTGCTCATTTTTCTATACATTACCCGATCCTTGTGTGTTAAACCCTACTCAGCCACATCTAATCGAGATCCACCTATTAAAATCTCCTAACCCCCTACTTGGCCTTCTCATGCCTCGGTTCTTCCTATCAGCTCAACCTTCCCTGTGCATGTCCATGATCTCACTAAAAATGTGCATTACTTGCTCGACCTTCCTCTAATGCATGTAATTTCAGCTCCACCACCGAGTTCCTTGGCCAAATTGTTACGTCTTTGCCTTAACCAACTCCCTGACCCATCCTTCGCATGCACTCCTTTCGTGTAACCATCAATATCTGCCCAACTTGTTGGGTTGAGCCTGAGTCACCCTACCTCAAGCCCCACCCCAACCACTTGTCTTGCCATTAACCACTTTGAATTTGTTTTACCCTCCTTTGCACTTCGAGTCTGCCTTTATTATTTATATAAGCTTAGTGTATTTTTTTGACATAACCTATGTTAAATTAATCGTAGGTTAATTTTTTTTAATTTAGCTTATATTTAATTAATATTAAGGATAGGGCCTTTTATTCTAAAGGAAGCAAATAATATTTTATTCAGGTCATTTAATTAATCTAGGGGTAGCTATTTTTTTAAATCCTTGTGAATTTAATTTTAAAAATCATTTTTGATAATTTATTAAATTGGGAAAAAAGTGAATTGAAAATTAGTGTTATTGGATGTTTTCTAATGTGTGCATGTGAAGGGGTGTTTTTTCGTTTTCTGAACAGCCCAATTTTATGTTTTAGGAGGTCTTTTGGCTCCGTTTGGAGTATTTTTTCTTGTAATTGAGCTCTTATTATTGCTTGTGGGCTTGTGAGTGTGTTTACCTCAGCCTTGTGGCAAGGGAGTTCTACGCGATGCAAAACACTTTTTCTCACACAAAACTTGTTTTTCCAATTTTCCTTTGCTTTCAGCCCTTTTGTGCTTATAATCAATGTACTATTTATAAATTATTGCAAATGGAAGGTGTATAACTTTTGTGGTTCCTTCTTTTTGTCTTCCTTTCCACTCTCTCTTATCTACCATGGATCTAAATTCAGTTACATTTCTTACTCCTTTCAACTATCACGGATGGAAAAATTTTGTGTCACTGGCCTTACGAAACAAGAAACTTTATTGGATAGCTATGGGTTTGTATGGAACTCAACCAACAAATGCTGCAAAGAAATATAAATGGTTTTAAAAATGTGATGAAGCTAATGGGTTCTTATGTCTTTCTATATCACTGGATCTACTCTTGCATTTGACTTCCACCAAAACACCCAAAGATGTATGAGACACCTTAGAACAACTCTTTGGGAAACATGATGAAATGAGTGGACATGAACATGGATTAGATAATGAAATTATTAGTCTTATCCCTAGTAGTTTTGACACCCTTTAGGACTTCTTCACCAAGTTCAAATATGTGAGATTGCAATTGAAAGAATATGGAATTGATAAAAAGGACTCACAAATTATTCTTTCTGTCGTCACTAAGTGCAACATGAAAATTTCAAATTTTCAAGCATGACAATGGACCCAAGTGTCAAAAATTTTGCTCCTAGGCCTTCCTAAACCCTCTCCAAATCAATCTACCCTTTCTAGTGTATCCTTGCAAATCTAAATATGTGTTGTACATACCTTCCCAAGTGTTCAAAATATTGAGACAAGGTGACTCATGTCATTTCAATGCAATGCTAGTAAAGGTGAGTTATTTAGTAAGGCTATGAAGGTTATTCTTAGCCTTCCCAGGATATGTGCGCATCCTTCAGGAATGATAAATAATACTAATACCATCTGGAGATGTTATTGAAAAGTTTTGAATGTAATGGAATAATTTTATGAATATTTAGGAAAGTTTCAAAGGTTTTGGAGCAAGAACAGTGAAAGTGGGTTTTGGAGGCTTAAGGAGCTTGCAGTGGAAAAAGGTACCTGAACTTCAACAGAGGATTCTGGGAGCTCTGAGATGAGTCAAGAGGAAAACAATATATCATCAGAAATATTAAAGAATCCTCTACATGATGGATTTTTCACATTCTTCACAAGACCCAAGCGCTTCTCAGGGAAGCTCAACTTCAGCAGACTCAACTTGTGGTCCCAAATGAAAAAAGTAACATTTTTTGGAGAATGAAGAAGAATCATGTATTAAAAACCATCCCATTGATCTTTTAATGGTCTTGGGAGTCAAATTGATATAAATATTTTCCTAAAAAGACCTCTTGGAACTCCAGGAAAAGTTTTTTCATGTTTTTGGGAGTTAATCAATTTCACAGTTGGATGGGTGGTGTATTTTAGTGTCTAGACTATCCCAACTATCCCAAATTTATAGGATAGTGGGGATATAGTAGGGATAAAAAATGTGCCCCACCCCCTATTTGTAGCCCTTGGACCCTCATGTGACCCTCTTCTTCCTGATAAGTGCTAAATGGTCATTTTGCAAATTTGGCTAAGTTTTCCCATCAAACCCTTTGGTGCACATTTTACTATCCCAACTATCCTAGGGACAGTGGGGATAGTTGGGAAAAAAAATGTGCCCCACCCCTAGCCTTTCTCAGGTTCATCATGTGACCACAATTTTTTGCCTCCTAGGTGCTCAAACCTTTCTCTCTCATCTCCCCAGCTCTCCAACCCCGTTCCGCCACTTGTCAGGCCCTGGGAAGGGGGCACATTTTATTGTCCAACTATCCCAGGGATAGTGAGGACAGTAGGGATAGAAAAATTTTCCCCATGAATTGAATTTTGCAAACCAAAAATTAGCTCAGTATTTTTACCTTGCTACTTCTTGCTTCTTCCTCTCCCGTGAACCAAAAGCATCGTCAAGAAAATTTTAACACAAAAGTAACTTTTTCCCACTTCATATTTTCTCATGAAATCCATGATTTATTAGTAATAATCTCCATTAAACCTGCAATTTTTTTAGACACCATGTCAAATTTCTCTCAGAGCATCCATGGTTGCAAGGATGAATATTTTTCACTGCTGACGAACAAAGAAATTGATCGTACCAAGGTTTTGAGCTAAGTTTTCTTCTCCAGAGCATCTCAGTGATGAAGGAAGCTTAGTGAATCCATTAATGGATCATCCATGGAAGCTTTAGGAATCACTAAAAACCTAACCCTAGAAATCTGTTTTTTTTATTTCCAAGCATTCTATTTTTAGGGTGAAACACAGTGAAATTTGGAGCACAGAGATTTGAACAAAGAATTTCAAATCCAAAAATAATGTTTCCATTGAAAACCAAGGTCATTTTTTTCACTTACTAAAAATATCATATTTCATGCCCCTCCACATGCTAAAAATATTAATTCTCTCAATTTTCAAGCTTTGATCACCCAGAACACTCAGAAATAGTGCAAAATGGTAAGCAAGGTAAAATTGTCAATTTTCCCAAAATAGCAGGTCTGGAAAAAGAACCTGCTAAAAATAGAAAGTGGATAAAAATAGAAATGAATCATCAATAGAGGGAAATTGGAATGTGCCAGAAGGTTCAGAAGGTCATATTTGAGAAAAACAGGTGATATGTCCCAAAATAGCAGGTCCCGACCCTACCTGCTAAAAATAGAAAGTCTTCATTTTGGATGTAAAAAGTTGCAGATGGCTCCATTTTCACTCATATTTCCACTTTTTGAACTCTTCATAGGGTTTTAGGATGATCTCATAGATCAAATAGAGAAATGAAACCTCCATAAGGGTCTTGGAAGCATCTTTTAGATCACAATTGTGCCTGAGAGCATGGTGAAGCATAACAAAGGAAAGTCCAGATCATTAAGCAACTTGAAAAGATTCAAAGGGTGTCAAGGAATCCATTGATTCACCTGAATAGGTCATCATAGTAACTCATTGGTCAAGTTGGATCCATCATCATCTCTTAGTGAGTTGGTTGCAATGAGTTGAGTTGACTGAGTGAGTTGAGTTAAAGCGAGCTCATTGAGCTGGTTGGCTGGGTGAGTTAGTCAATTGGGAGTTGATTGAGCCTAATTTGAATTGAAGTGAGCTGGTTTAGTGAGTTTGAGTTGGGCTGGTTGCGGTAGTGAGCTAGTTAAGAATTCATCATTTTTCATGAAGAACCTATGTAAGTGAGCTAGGTCAAGCAAGCTGGGTGAACTAGTCAAGTTGCAGTGAGATGAGTTAATAAACCAAATGATCTTAGGAAAGCTTGAGATTAAGAGTGATGAGATCAATGAGTTCAATGATCTAAGGGAGTTGATCAATCAATCATCAAGAGGATCATCTTGATGAATTCTTACGGTCATCTTGAGCTCACATCAGGGGATCTCTCAATAGTGTTTCTAAACACTCATTTGGCAACCCGAGGTGTCTGTGCATCATGCAAAAGGAGGATATTGTGATCATCATCGACAATTTATTCATCAGAAGTAGCTTCTTCAACAAGATCAATCAATCCCTTTCCCTCCTCCTCTTCTCTCCCTCTCTTCTAATTCTTCATTGTACACAATCATTGTATTTTTTCTTATTCACTTAAGTGACAATATTTGTAATTTGTAAAAGTATTCTCTCAAAATTATAAGAGAGATACTAAATTTGTCTCTTCTAGGGGAAATTGAAAGGTCACAAGTGGAATAGGAACATGAAGAGTCATGTGGGGGAGATGAAAGGTCAATTCACAAGGCTATAAATTGGGATGGCTTCTCCATTCCAAAGGATCCTAAATTTTAGTTCTTGGTAGCAATTGTGAATTGTTGTAGATTGATTGATGCTTTGTATTCATCACTACACAAGAAATGAAAGCTACATTCTTCCTTTTCCTTTGCTCATGTTTCCTCTATTCTCTCTTTTGCAACTTTGCAAGTATGGTGATCAAGAAGGAACTTGGTGTCCTTGATGAATGAATCTAAAGAACTGTGTGTCTAGATTTGTTAGTCTCACTAGGTGCTTCATTGTTGCTTTCCTCCAATTGAATGTTGAACTACTCTAGTTATTGGGTGTGAACTCTACACTTGTCTACTCATAACAATAACCTCCCCTCTTCTAATTCCTCTCCTTTATCCCTCATCACTACAATTTCCTCCCTTGTACCCCATACAAGCACTTTTCCATAGGTTCAGTGAAGTGTTCATGTGTGATCCCTAGCCTATTTGGCCACCCCACAATAATTAGATAGAATTAGGATAGTTTACATTCAATAATGGGAGCCTCCCCATACACAAGAAGGAGAATATAAAAAAAGGAGTACTTGAATGATCGAAAAACATTTTTGCAAACCTCTTGAGAAAACTTGGTTGAAAGAAGATATACCAGACTGAATAGGTTGAGAGGAATCATTGACCCTGGTTTTGAAGCTTTGTAAAATCAACAAGAGTGAGTAAGAGATAATCTATACTACTTCTCTCAAGCTTCATCCCCATCTGATTCATCGAGCGGTACCCTGGTAACCCTATTCAAACTCCTACTGAATCTCCTATAAATTGTCCTATCTTTCACCCACCTTTGAATTTTGTATTTCTAAGAGAAGGAGAAGAAAGTGATCTGAAAACACACATATTTAATTTTCACTTTTAAGCATTTCTCCAAATTGATCAATTCTCTGTTATCAAATATACACCTCAATCTAATTTTTTTAATCACAACTTTGAAATGAGAAAATTCATTTATTCTGTCATGGATGATGGATTGTCAATTTTAACTTAATCCAATTTCACGTTTAATTCATTGCTTATCTAAATTAATAAATTCCTTTTAATGAAATTTTATCTGATCAAAAGCTTCAAGAAAAGTGAACATTAAGTCCACAAAATAAATTGATAACGAAGTTCACCCGTATGCTATGTCTCCAGATTCACGAAATGTGAATCAATCTATTTAATCCAATGGAATACAATTTTACCTTCAATAATGACAAATAGATCTATGTCACCTACAAATGGGATGATATCAGACTTGTAGAACTCTATAATTGTCCATAATCATGTTCTTAAATACATATGTGGCCCTTACAACTTCTTCACAATGTGATCTCCTTGCAACTGTGTTATAAAAACACCTAAAAATGGAAATTTACAGAATTTTATGAAGAACTATTGACTTGGTCGTAATCCACTCAAATTCTAAACAAAATTGATTTTTACACAAAGTTAAAATTCGGCCTCTAAGTGCCTCAAAACCTCAGTTGACTGCAAACTACTCCTAATTTGCCCCTCTTACACAATCTTTGCAACATGTTTGATAAATCACAATGAGCTCTTTTTTATGGCTCGATGAGCCCCTCTAGAAATTTGGTGAGTGGATTGGTTTTAAACCCACCGGGTCACAGGGTAGAGTCCCTCCTTTTGCGCCGCATTGGTTTCCTCTAATGTGGGCATTATACCACATCGATCGGGTGAAGGTTAGATTAGCGGTTTATATTTAGCAAGACTAGCCACTGTCTACATGGTTGCGGCCACATCTTGCCCTTTTGTTGGGCGACACAAGGTTTGTCACCCTGTGTATTGGTCAACCTTCTGGAATTGTGGGCCGAGCTATGTTGGAGCCACGTTGTGACAAATTGGCATATGAATCACCACGTGGAACTTCTAATTGTGGTGCAAGGGTTACACCTAAACTTGGACCTTTATCTGTATTGGCTCGAGGGTTTACTATTTATAATACTTGTTACTCACTATGTGAGTCTCAAAGGTCATAACTCAAACTAATTCATCCACCCTTTCCTTAAGGATCTTCCACACGATTCATAGTAGACAAGTTATATAAAATGTACCAAGCTATGTTGATCTATGCTAGTTTGAAATCATGAAAGTAGAGATCTAAGGTTCTAGCTCATAGCTCAATTAGTCTTCTTTCACAACATCTATCTTGCTCCATTAGTTCATAAGCCTATATCATCTCCCTAACACCATTCCACACCATGCATCCTTGATATAATCATCATACATGCATTCTCCATTCAAACACACGATTAGATATTTATTGGTTTAGGGGCTCTAAGTGCTCAAATTGGTATATAGGGCCATAAAATCTCCACTTCCTCCTTAGGAACACTGATATAACATAAAACCAGGTGTTTAGACCTTTCTGTGTCACTTTAACACAACCCTCTTACTAGGGTTTGTTCCCTTTGTACAAAATTGTACCTTATACCCTATTCCCAAGCCTTTTTAGGTCTATTTGACCCTACAGCTGTGACAACCGAGATCTTAGTCTATATTCTCATATGCAATAGTATTGTAATACATCTAAAATGTTTTCAAGGTGATCATTTATGAGTTTAGACCCTCAACTCACTAATTAACACATGTAAGTATCTAAATTGCCCTCTAGGACAGTCATATAGCCCTTGTACAATTAGGTTATACTGAAAATGAAGGAATTATCATCTGAATTATGCCCTAAGATCATTCAACCACATCATTAACACCCTAATCCACCTTCCATAAGGTTCTAGGGTCATACTAACAAGTCCTAAATGCAAGTTTGTCTTTAATTTGTGCTTACATGTGACACTGTGTTCTTACAATTTAGCTCAAAAATTCTGTTACCCATATCTTTTACCGTGTTTGATCATTCACCATGAAAGTTTGGGAATTGCTAATTCATATCAAAACAAAGATAATGTGAAATTTTCATCCAATTCTATCTAGTCAATCAAAAGATATATTGTGCCCTAGATTGAGCCCGAGAGTGAACATTTTACAATAACAATCAAATTGAGCAATTTCAAAACTTAGAAAAATCATGCATGCATTCCTTATCACCTACATATCCTTTCCAACTTAACAATCAAGACGAATTATGTTAATAATAGGACAAAGGGTTTCTCATCCACTGTCCTAACACAGTCTTCATCACAGCTCACTAAAAACATGCAACTTTCTTCAAACATAGGTATATCTCTTACTTCAAATTCTCATACCTACGTTATTATTCATTATTCAACTTATAAAACCTTTGTCTACATCCATTTCACTCGAATCACATATGAATAGGTGTTCTTTGACTAAGTATAGAGCCTTAAAAAGCTCCTAAATTGACTCAACATACCCCTAAGTAGACTCAACAACCTTATCAACATAGAAATTAGGTGTATATCACCTTAATTTACTCATATAATCTGTACTAGACAACTAGAATGAGATAATATGACTTAATTTGTCTATATTACCCCTTTACAAATTCAAAATCGCTCTTCCAACAGGCAGTCATTTACCATTTACAAGCACTTATCACCTTTGACAATATGTCAAGGTGTTTTTACAACATTTTCAACTTCAACACACCTAGAAAACATGTTTAATGGTCTTATATGACCTTATTATGCTTTGGCCCTTGATGTTCCTACATCAAGTTGACTCGCTATGTAGCCCTGATGACTCGGCCTTAGTTGAATCTCTGTCGAGTTATGGTTGGACTAGTTGTTTTTTTAACCCCTCAATGTGACCCGCTGAGTATATTATAGACCGACCAAGTTGGCAAACATTGATCCACTGCGTTGTTGGATAAGGTGACGAGCTGGGTAACATAGATAAGGTCGAGTACTAAGTAGTTCAACCCGAGTTGTATGGCGAAGTGAATAGGTCTGCCATGTAGTCCGCCAAGAGATAAGAGATATGTATGATCATTGAGGATTTAAATGATCAACTCGATGGGGAGTTGATCACCCCACCAAGCTAGAATATAGCTCACTGAGCTACTCCAAATGCAAAGCAATGCTTAATATCAATATCAATACAATGATATAATGAGTCGGAGGCCAAGGCACCCCTCCATTAAAAGAGTGTGTCGAACCTATGACCGAGGGCCACTAGTCAAAAAATAACAGGGCCCACCAATTTTTCAACCGTGTGTCGAAGACCGGAGGCTAAAACACAATTTTACTCGTTCGTACCCAGTTAATGAGTTATCTACTAAAGAAAGTAGACAACTCATAAATGATGGAGGGTTTATGTTACCTCTTAATGCGATGCGATGGAGACGGGCACAAAGTAATGATGTATCCCGTTGCTTCTAGCTGATAACCTGTGAATAAGAAAGACTAACATGAAAATGGATTAGATGGTTTATGCGGGGTTTTGGTAAAAAGTGAATCCAAGAAGTGTTAACTTCCTTGGTGGATGTCAACCCTCATTTGAAACAAAATTGAATATAAAGTGAAAGACAAACTTGAAGTATGGAGAAACTTAAGAATGTATTACTGAATCTAAAAGTCCGATTAGATGGATCTAAATACTGATTTGATTGAAATAAATGTAAATTGGATGTTACTTGGACAAGGTTGACGATGACAATGAGACCGTGCAGAGGCAGGTCAATGAGACCTCACAAGGTGATTGAAAATAAGATAAATATGTAGAACCTACAAATCTGGTGTAAATTGGAAGCAACAAATGTTTGTGGATTGTAAAGTCAACCTGCAGAATGGGAATTTGAGGAAGAACTTTGTTCTAGAAGGTAGCAGAAAAATAAATGTAACTATAGATTGGGAATCAAAAGACTGGTCGACGACGACCAGGGTGTCGAAAACGACCGAGTCAAGATGGGCAAGTTTTAATGTGACAAAGGGTTGGATGCATGGAAGTAGCAGAATGGAGAACAACATGTAACCATGTGAAGCTGAAGAATAAATCTGAGATAGAAGGTTTTGAAAGAAGGTTGGGTCGATGGCGATCTGAAGGGTCGAAGTGATCGAGATTGTAGAAATTTGCAAGATACGAAGGTCTACAGAAAAGAGTGCTAAAAAAGTAACCTGTAAGTATGAAACTGAGAGAATTATGACAGAATCTAGTTTTTGCTGAGGATGGCATGAACCTGGAAAAGGTTAGACCTACAAGGAAAACAATGATAATATGAAAAAATTTGAATGCAAAACAAATATAATGATAATATCTCATGAAGGATGATCATGAGAGATGCAAGCACGATTCCAAGGAGGTCTGAGAAGGTTTGTAATGCTTCAAAAAGGATTCTCAACGGAAGAGTTCACAGGTCTCATGAAAAGGATGAGTTTTGTATGCATCTGATGATTATGGAAAGAAAAGACTTATCTTTATAGGGTTCGATGACGACTGGGCTAGGTCACCGCCGACTATGGGGAAAGTTTCCCCAATGGGGATGCTTTTGTGCTTTTATGGGATTTGGGATTTCTTAAAGAGGGAAGAGTGCTTTAAAGCATGTAGGCAGGCAAGGTATTTTTAGGGATGTTAAGGGATAAAGATAGGAAAGATAAAAGAAAGCTAGAAAAGACAAGGGGATATATGTGTTAGGATAAAAACATCCTAAATAGAAGGTTTATTAGGGTAAGATATTGAGGAGGATAATTAATTAGGAAAGGGGTTAATTAATAAATCAAGGAATTGAATGGGCATTAAAGCTGATATGATAATTAAGTGGGCATTTTAGATTAAATAAAGGGGGGAATAAATTTAATTAAAGGGGGCCTAGGTAAATGCCAAGGTGAAATATGTGCACACGGGCTGACAAGGTATAAATACCAAATTTTAGTGTCTACATTTTGCCCCTTTTTGTTGAGTGTTTTGCGCTAACAAGCCATGAGACAAAAATGATGAGAATCTTTTTATGAGGATTAACGAATGGTTGATGATGAAATCTCCCTTAAATGGGAGATCGATGATACCAAAAGAAATCTATGACACGTTTGAAAAAGATAGATGATAAAGGGTGGGTGGGTGAAGAAAAATGGGTAAAATGATTACCAAGGCAAGATGCCCCAAGCAAAAAGGGAATCAAAATAACAATAAAAACTATGATGGTGTCTCTAATATCATATTGGTAGAGGACAATTGCAGTCTTAACGAGACACGTGACAATGTTTTAAGGGCCAGTGAGTGGGTGAAGATCACTACAGTATGGATGCAAGCCGATGACCAATGGGTCATAGGAAAACATCAAAATATGTGTAACTAAATGTGAAAGGTATGTGAAATCCTTCGTACACAAGGAATCGAGTGAATAAGTATGCATTTGAAAGGACGAGGATGAAAGTTATGGTGCCCCAACACAGGACATGAAAAATGGCCAGGAGAATGCAAAAAAGTGATGAAAAAATCCCCAAAGGGGGTGATGAAATGAGAAATAAGATATATAGATGGTGCCCTAAAAGAGGCACACGTATGGCCAGAAAGGCGGACTTTGATGAAAAACAATGGTGCCCCAAAAGAGGCAAAAATATGGCCATGAAGGTAAACTAGGAAACAAAAAAATGCCCTAAGTGGGGAATAAGTATGGCCACAAGGTGGACTTTATGCGTGAATTAGATAGGATAAAATGTAAAATGCCTGAAGGAAAAGTAAGTATGGCCACAAAAAGTGGACTTTGAGAGTATAAACATGCTGGGGAAAGGAAAAAAAAATATGGCCAGTAATGGTGGAATTTGTGATTAGAATGCCCTAGAGGGGATATAGATATGGCCATAAAGGTGGAATTTGAAATTGGATTAAAATGCCTGGAGGATGAAATAGGTATCACCCCGGTGGGACTTTGAATGTATAAAAAATGCCACGGAGGGGAAAAAGATATGGCCACAAAGGTGGACTTTGAATGACTGGAATGCCCAGAGTATGGAAAGGTGGATGTGAAGAATAAAGGAAAGAGGAAGATGAGGGAAAGCCCAAAATAATTATTGCAAAGGCAAGTCAATGGCGAATGAGGCCAATCGACGACGACCCAAGGGAGTCAACGACGACTAGGTATTAGGGGCTATATAAGCCCAAGGTTTTGTTGACAAAGTTCACTTTCACACACACATTTATACAAGTGAGATTAGAGCTTAAAAATAAAGAGAATAGTTAAAATGGAGGCTGCAGGAGCAACGAGGAAACGCCAGAGGGTGTGGAGGATGGTGAGTAATCAAAAGACATTTTTTAAAATTTAATTTTATGTTTTGTTATTTTTTTTTACATTTTTTTTAATAAAAAGTGGATAACACTAGGGGCAGTCAGTGGCGACCTAGATGGGTCGACGTCGATCTAGCCCTAAGGTGTGTTGATCGACCCCTAAATGCGTCGACTTGACCTGGGTCAACATTGACCAGGGTTGGGTTCGCTGATTTAGGGTTAAATTGGATTTTTGAAGAAATTTTAATGAATTTTGAATGGATTTGGATTAGTGATCTGATATATGCATGTTTTATTTGTGATTGCAGGCGAGGGAGACCTTATATTTGAGAGACCGAGTGTTGGCTCTATATGAGCATATCAGAGGAGATGTGACAGATGCCGAGTGGGATCACTTGGTAGTAGTAGGGTTGGGGGGATTCATGCACTAGTAGAGGATCCCACGGGATGTCGGATTGATGATAGCATTGGTAGTGAGATGGGACAGGAAGACATGTACTTTTTGGTTCAAGATAGGGGAGATGACCATCACCCTGGAGGATGTATACCACATCCTCAGATTACCTATTCAGGGGGAGAAGATAGTTCCCATTATAGGTGGCAACAAATTAACAATGTTGATGTGGCTATTTAGAGCTGATGCACCCCATATCAATTTTTCTTCAGGGGATTTTTCTTATGAGGTGAGGTATGAGGATGGGGTGCTACCTAGTCCATTGATCTATTTAGTTATGATGGATGTGTCTTGTTATGATTTACCAAACTCAAGAGGAGCTTGGTTT
Organism: Taxus chinensis; assembly: GCA_019776745.2. Taxonomy (NCBI): domain Eukaryota; kingdom Viridiplantae; phylum Streptophyta; class Pinopsida; order Cupressales; family Taxaceae; genus Taxus; species Taxus chinensis. The sequence continues at coordinate 716,828 of JAHRHJ020002342.1, forward strand.
CCGTGGGTACTGACTGGTGTGGTGGCAAATATAATAGATCACTAGACAATATTTTCATTTCGGACTCCCTTGCTAGCCCAAGTTTGTCACGAGCTATCTATGTACAGGGAAGGAAAAAGGTCAGGATTAGATGTAGGCTTCTTGCTCCGCTATTGGGACTACGAGCATATTGTAGTGATTAGGCCACCAGGGCTTCCTCGGGTCGCAGGAGACCACATAGAATTTTTCATGATGTTTGATTGATAGATTTTCTACATAGCATCAAAAAACCTAGGCAGTCATGAGATAAATCTCCCTCATTTAACCGGTGAGGCTCCCGTGTCAGATTTGTCAATTAAAATGTGTTATTATCTATTATGGGGTTTTATTTTTACCACTTAGTTCATGAACCATAACTGAAGAAGTTCTGCAGCAAGTAAGCAGCTGTTTCAAGAAATGAAAAGTTACAGAAGAAAGTAAGTGACAGGAAATACATAGAGAAGAAATGAGGAAGATGTGCATCCCAATTAGTAGATAGCAGAGCTAATTACATGCACATAGAAGAAACTTAACAGATATGAACACACAAATTATAAAACAAAGGCAGCTCTAGATCCAGATCTAAAATAACACAAAAGTTTACTTAAGAGATCGAAGATTTAAAAGCAAGAAACAAAGTACACCGTGACACAAAGTTCTTTGAAAACCTGCTCCTTTGTATTCCTTTGCTCCAAGTTGCTCTCAGGGGTTCAACACACAGTCTAGAACACAAGATTGCTGCTTACAAATTCATGATCTATTAACCCAAAGGTTCTTCCTCCTACTTTATAGAATGTAGGAGGGAAAGTACAAATGGGAATTCTAACTGAACTGAAACATAAACAATAAGTAAAGATGACATTTGACAATCATCCTCAACTAACTTCTCCTTAAGTGACACATGTATCAATTAACTAATAGAATTGTTCCACATGACTTTAAGCAATGGTTTCAAAACCAATAACTTCAAAGTTTTACAATTTCATTTGGGAACATAGAAAATAGAAGAAGAAAGAATAGAAGAAGAAGTCATGCCACCTATAACATTTATGTCTTATTCTTGTTCTGATATCAGATATACTTGTCGAATATGTGATTCAACATCTTTCCATATGTTTTAGCCACTGCTTCCTTCTCTGTCCTAAACTGCAGCAACCCTTCATTCAACACTTTGATGCACACTTCCACATCTTCCAAGCTCGGCCCAAACCTCACAATATCTACCTGCAACGCCACCAGTCTACTAATAGAATTCATCGTGAAAGGCTTAATAGCTTTATCAATTCTCTTTTGTACCATCAGAAGAGACCCTTCCAGGGAATTATGTACTTTGCTAGGAATGATCCACACGTATAAAGTAACATTCTTGTCCACTATCTTCTTAGTGAAAGAAATGATATTGTCTGGTAAGAATGATGTCCTACTCTCAAGTGCATGCATCCTCTTCAAAAAAACTCTACAGATCTCCAAATGAATAGATACTACAAATTCCAACTGTTTCCCCTTCTCAACTGATCCATCTGGTAGAATCTGCTCTGTAACCAATACATCTCCTGACAGCTTGTTGATCTCGGCCAAAGTACTCAGGTTACTCTCAGCAACTGTGTTCATGTCCACTATGATCGTCGCCAGTTACTGTAGCTGATTTTCCACATCATTCATAACCTTTAGGTGGGCTGGCACCTCTCCAAGTTGTACAGAAGCTTGAAAAATAATCAAATCCTTCCATTCGTCAATAGCTTTTACTTGATTGCTTGCATCCTCCATTTCCTGCATAAGATGATCACTCACCTGCTCTGAAATGGGCTGAATGGAAGATTTAGAAACCTTGGCTATGATCTCGCACAATTGAGATACTTGCTTCTAAAGCTCATCTTTCTCCACCTTTTCTCTGTCAAGCCTAAGGAATAGAGCATCTATCAATGTTTGCTTGTCCCACTTCATCCTTCTGTGGTGGCTTGACTGAGGGGTACTTTGGTTACTGTAACATCTTCTGTCCTGAGCTCGTCCTCCTTCTTTCCTTCTGCTGAAATTGATATCTCAGCAAACTTCTGCAAGACGACGCTCACGACGACGACGACGCGCCACAACCATGCAACCCGAAAATGTGACAATTTAAAAAAAGAAAAGAAAAGGAAGGGATCCTGTCCATCGCAAAGACTATTTTATTATTACCGACGTGGTGGGTCCTCAAGCCACCACGTGGCTTGCCACCACAATTTTGATTCTGTTCGATTTTCCTAATGAGAATCGACAAGTGGAAAATATGTTGCAGAGTGCATGTGTATTGATTTTAGCTCGTCGAGCTACTGAGTCGGTCACGTTGCGAAAACTATGTTCCAAGCCACGTATTTACATTGCTTGGGTTAATCTCCCATTTACCTTGGTAGAATTTTCCATGTTAGGATCAATATTATTTCCAACTTGGCTAGATAACAAATAACTCGGCAAGCCTAGCACTTTGGGTCTCGGGCTTATTCTATTACAATGTAGATTGAATTATCCAAGTAACAACCCACCTTACTCTCTAGATTGTATATGCCACAATGGAATGAACCAAATTTCCATTTATTTAGGTTAATTAAACTAACCAACATTAGCAAAATCAAGGCACAACCGTTTATTAGTGGATCCACACTAACTAGCTACATATATGTGTGCTGGAAAGGGAGGAAATGCTTGACCGAGGCCACATTAAAAAGTAAGTACAGGCCAAGATTACAATTGAATATTTACTCAGTTTACTCTATGCTTTTAAGCATGGAACAAATATCATACAATGACAAATTGCTGTTTAGCTTGGATTGTAACTGACATGAGATACTAATGCTACATAGGCCAGAAAAAAAAACATATTAGACAGGTGATTGTGCCTAAGCCACTACGTGGGGACATATTAAAAGTTTGAATTTGAGTTTGAAAATAACGTGTTTGGGGTTGGGTGGCTTTCATAGCCAACACTAGCAAATTCATTTAAGACTCCATCTCCTTGCGTGCAAGAGATGCCAACTGGGCCCCCTGGTTTTTTTCATAACAATTATTCGCTTAGTATTTTGCAAATCGTATTCATCACACAGTCACCCAAACTACTTTGGGTCTACTGTCCTGGCCGCAAGAATTCATTGTGGTGGATTGTAGATGAAGTTACAGACGTGAGTGGAGGAGAAGCTCATAGAGGTGAATCTGTTTCATATCCCAATATACTGCGCAGTTGCTTGCAAGGATGGTGTGAAAAACGTGTACATGCAAGGTAGGGGGCTATTGGTTTATGATTTCTATACTTTTAAATGTGCTTTCTTTAGGTAGGGTCCTCAGCAGCGGATCCATGTATAGCGTGAAAACGACAGCCTCTTTGGGTGTTTCCTAAGACAAGCAGGTTGTCAACTATGTTGTTATCATGTTCAGAATCGAATGCACCCTCAAATTCGGAGTTCTCCTTCGTGATATTTTTATCAAAATCGATTAAGGGCCAGTGGGAGAATCACGAGGGGACCTAAAGGAGGCTAATACAACGTTTCTCTAAGGAGACCCTGCCTGTACATTCATCCTATCAGCCTACTTGTGCCAAGTAATCTCTTGTTCAGTCACTACTTAGTATTTACAACATGCTTGATCACTACATTTTCATATGTTAGTTTGGATCTGCCATTATAAAACCCATTCGCCTGATCTATTTATTTTAGATCGAATACACCGTGAAGCCTTTGTATGCATTATTCTATTTTAGTGTCGAAACATTTCAAACTGTTATATTTTATCAAAATTGGTTAAGGAGCAGTGAGAGTATTACCAGAAGACCTGGTGGAAATCTATTGCACAGATCTTCTATTTAGATCCTGTCACGTTTACGATAGCTCGTGGAAGCAGTCTCATAGAGGTGGATCTGTTTCAAATCAGATTACTCATGGAGCACAGTTTGCTTCGCAATTATGTGGACATACGTAGGTTCTATTTATTTTATTTCTTGGTTGCAGTTTATACTAATATACTATGTAATATAAAAGGAATATTAATAGAACGTTAGTATTAATATGATTTAATAATAGTATACCCATTACTTTTAATATTACTCAAATATGAATAATATTTACAATATTAGTTTCCTTATTAAACATTAAGAAAATATTGAGTAATGATCTTAATGAGTTTATAGTCTTGATAATAAAATTTCTTTCTACACAATTTAATAAATGTTGCACGGGATTTCAAAAAGGTCTGATTTCATTTCCCATAATACTTTGCAAATGGATTTTCAATCATTTCTTAAATGAGGAAGAACATAATTGAGCTAGAACTTAAATGATTTCATTGGCATATTGAGGGCTAATTTAAAAAAAAGACTTAAATCTTTCCATCAACAATACAAGAAGAGAAAATACATTAATATTCCACTTTTCCAATACACCTCTTACTAAAGAAGATCAAAACAAAATTCTTTCAAAATCTTGTTACAACACTTTCCACTTAATGTAGGATCAAATTTTCAATAATGGAAGCTAAAATACAAAGCAATATTACATTTTTCCTCCACTCAAGGTGGGTAAATACATGGTGGTTTCACATTGTCATCAACAAGGTTCCAATGCTCCAAATATCAACAAGGTGGCTCCTCCATAGTTTGCTTGATTCACAACAAAATAAGGGGAGAGGCAACGCTCTCCTCCCAATCAGGATACCTAATGGAGAAGAGAAGCCATCCTCTCCATTGCCCTCAAGCCCCAACCACATCACAATGGGAGAAAATCCAACTCATGGCAACTACTAGCTTCCACATAACTAAACATAACATTTCACATTCATTCCATAATCCTTCAAAACAAGAGAATCAACAACACAACAAGAGGGAAAAAAATCACAACAACAAGTCACAAGGCTTATCAAGAAAGCCATAAGAGTAAGACCTATGGGGAGGCCACTTATGCCTCCCAATGGGAATGGGTGCCACCTAAAAGCCTCCAATGCAAAACACAATACCCCTAACAACTCTTATGCCTCCCTCAAGTGCCCCTTATCCCTCCATTCACTCTTATGCCTCCCTCAACTCTTATGGCTCCCTCAAAGTAAAACAAGAAGAAAATGCAAGCATTTCTCTTACTAGGTGGGCACCCAACCCAAACTCCCTCCTCAAGAACATGATCTCTTATGCCTCCCTCAATTAAACTCCCCATAGTCTCCTCTCACTCCCAACTTAGGCATTCTACCCATTCCCAACAAGCATCACAAACAACAAAATTCAACACAACATATCTACACTCATTCATATAACAAAAGAAGAAAACATAATACAAGCAAAGGTGAAGCTCCTACCTTTCCATGGTAGAGCTTGCTCCAAGTATGAAGTCTCAAATCCCTCCAAAGATCAAGCAAGCATCCACAAGCTCCAACAAACTTCCCACAAGTATCAACAAGCTCCAAAATCCACAACTCCTTCCAAATCCTCTCCTCTCCAAAATACAAAAGACTAAAAATGAAACTTCCAACCCCCAAAACAAACAAGAGGATCAAATAAATAGAGAAAAGAGAGGGAGGGATGATGTGGCTCCAAGTAGGATGCCACCTCCTTTTCCCTCCACTCCACATCATTTGGTCAACATCATATTCCAATGCACCATTAATAAGTGGTTGAAAGAAAGGCAAGCACCTTACACACTCCAACTAAGCCCACTCCCCCAAAGGACAAAATTAAATTTGAAAGAAAGTGCAATTAATATTTTTACCCCTTTTATCCCCCCAAAACACCTAAAAGACCCTAAATTTGGCCTTCCAACCCATAGGTAGGGTTGGCATGGGGTTTTAAGAGGTGTGGGACAAGTTTGACTTGTCCCACAAGCTTTGAAATTTGGCCTCCAAGGCTAAATTCGAGTTTCCCATGTGGGGTAGAGTGTGCTACACTCAAACTCAAACACACATCAATCCACACAAAATCCCAAGTAAATCAAATCCTAATAAATGAACTCTCTTTGGTCACATCTTTTAATTAGTTTAGGACAATTTCAAATTAACTTAATTAACCCACTACAACCCATGGCTAACAAAGGGGTAAACTCCAATCCAAAGAATATGAATAATAACACAAGTAAAATTTCACTTACTAAGAGCAACACATACTATCATAATAAAAGAGAAAAACTAAAACAAAACAACACATGACCCCCTAGGTCACAATTTTCCCATAACCAGATAATTCTAACACACACACAATTACTTGTTGACATGGTGACCTTAGCTGGATCCTTCTTAAATTCTGATGTGGTTGGTCTCCACTCCCCAATATTGTTGTGAATATAATATACCTGCAGAACAGAAAATACCTCCTTCGGCCTGTTGGCCGCATTAAAACATTCATGCCAAATATACAATATAACCTAAAATAAACGACACATGATTTACTATCATCTATGCAAGTACGATATCACTTACACTTTCTAGCACATTTCTATTCCACATTTCATTTATGTCAAAATGATCATCACATTAGTCAAATTATCAAGTTCTACTCAATATGATTAAATATACCACATGTCATAATTAAGATAAATAACCCTGTCAAAAGTATACAAATATCGTCATCAAATGTCCACCAGTAAACCATATGCATCATATAAAGATCAAATCAGTAACAGTCCAATGTCTATGATATCTACTAGCATGCTAAATCAAGAAGCCATAATAAATCCATAGTGAAGTAATCAGTCTCGAAAACAAACAAAACAAAATGGTGTCGAAGGGAAGTGGGCACAGCATTGTGATAAAGGACATCCATTTACTTGACTGCACTACCTTCATGCAAGAGAGATATTCTTCGTCTGAGCTTCGAGAAGAATACATTACCTAGGACAAACTAGGACCATTGCCAAAAAGCCACTTTCAAAATGAGAATATGAGAATTGCGGATGATCAAATCATAAGATTTTTTATACAAATGGATTGTCATTCAATGTTGTAGACCTCACGATTTGGCATAGACATGCTTTTGCTTGATATGCAATCAATGGAGGTCCCAAAATTATTACAAATTAGCCATTCTCTGAGAAATTTGAACTAACCCTTTATTTAACATGAAAATGATGAATAATCGTTAAGATGCATTACAAATTTACTTGACTCATAGGCCAAGCAACGAATGGGTCCATGATTTCTGATGGACAAAGATACAAGAATACATCCAGGGCTTTGATCAAAGTGTGAGTGACCGCTAATGTATGACCCTAATACATGGTGTAGATTAAGCTGTTTTGTATAACCTAAGGAGTCTAGATTGATCTGAGTGCAAGATAAAGGATGAACCCAATTCATTAGATAAATTCTCTGCATAAACATAGATTGAATCCATTGCCTATTTTATTGAAACATGATCCTAGTCATAAAAAGTATAAGTGAACCGGGAGAGCAATAGGTTCCAAGGTTATGACCCATACCTTGGAAGCTAACATCATATTACGACTTCTAGAATAACTTCTTTAGGTGTTGTCCTATGACTAGGACAACATTTGTGAGAGCTACTTGAAAACCAGCTCATGTGGTTCCAAGATGAAATCTCCACACTATCCTTTAAACCTCAAAGCAATACTGCGAAGTGTCCAAATCTTACGAAAGTTACTTCTCATTTTGCACTTTTGTTCAGTCTTGATTTGCACCAACCATCTACCACTATGCTAAATATCTAAATCCATCATGTTGAAAGTGCCACAGTGTTATGGCTACCATCTTCTGAATCATCCAAGGACAAAGCTCTTTCGAACTCTGCCATCTGCAGCTTTAACGTCTCCTCTGGAACAGGTGCTGAATGAGTGGCTGAGGGGAGAAGATGAATGTCACCGGATTCACTTAGAGGCATGGAAGCATCCTGTTACGGTGCAATAGTTAGTGAAGTACTGGGTGCTGGAGAAGCCGGAGATAAAGCCATGGTTGTAGAAGTGATCTTTTCCTTTGATTGAGATATTCTATGTACTTTCAACTTCTCGGACCTTCTGCTTCTTTCTCCTTCGTGCTTTCTCTTGATGGAATATCCTACGCTAAAGTTTATCGTGACTTGATTTATCAATGCTTCATCAAGGTAATATCCCTTTGTCAGGTGAACTAGTTTGAAGTATTCACCAAAACAGCTCCAGATATTTCTTACAATTGTATGTAAACCTCCTATGTTATCCTGACAGTATGGATTTATCTCCTCCCATTTGATGGTAAGTGTCAAGTACCACATTCTCATCATCTTTAAGATCCATAGGTATCTGTGCTAGTCTAAAGTCGAACACTTGCTTTGCTGATAGCATGCTGAAATCCCTCTTTCTAACGGTTCATACTCACTTTTGCACTTCATCCAAAAATCTTCCAATGAAGGCACTATGTGCGTACTGCTGGGAGATTTGAGTCTTCCTGGCTACATTTGTCCAAATGGATCAAAGTTTAGTCATGTGTGTGAAGAACTCTTGCTCATACTCGGATAACATCTGCATCTCCATCCCTCGAGCTCTTGAATGCTATGGCAGTTGTAATGTCCCACAGTGATTGTTAAGAAGCCCATAGACTTGTGCCGCTTCGACTGAAGGTCGTGTATCTCCACAAGTTACCTGCTCAGCTCCATGGTGATCAATCTATCATTCGAATACATAGGCATCTTTATTGGTTCTTCAGAAAATTCCGTAACCCTGAGGTATGTGAAATATGTAAACTGAATGAATAGACTGCCAATCCGGGGACACAGCTTCCCACGCTTCCTTGCTTACCCTGTTGGCCTTCAAGTCTTTATCTAGCTTGCAAATGAAATCATAGAAGAATTCATCATTGACCACTTTGAAATCTTTCTTGCACGTAGGTATGAAGTAAGTTGTGGGTAGCACTCGAAAATGGGGTCCTTAGAAAGAACACCACATCTATCTAACTTGGAAAAGATACCTTGTGAAGCTACAGCATACACCAAGTAGGAAGTCATTTTGAAGCTCAAATTACGCTTCACGTTCACGGAGTTGCTCATCAATGTTGTCGCTAATAATTTCTGACCAATTGATTATGGAATCAACCTTGTTGACTTCAATGGTCCTGATGAAAGCATACATCCATGTACGGAAAGTGTAAGCATTCGGCTCACCATTAATCCTACATAGACAATTTGACAATATCATCGACCTCCTGCACCAAATTGGACCGCAGAAGAGTTCTATTAGGAACTTTGAAGGAGATATAGGATTCTTCATGTATCTGTTGTTCATTATGTTCACACAGTTAGCTCTATGCTTCTCCCACCTGATATACATTTTGTCAGCATCCTGAAGACTAATGGAAGTCACCACCTTTCGCACTGGAATCTTCAAATAATAATTGATGAACTTTGCGTCCAATCGAATTATCATTTTCCCTGTAGCATCTCGCACTGATCTAGATGAAGGATGGTAAGATCTAGCGCACTCCATAACAAATTCTGGCAACTCAAATGTGCATGGAAAGGCTGCGGCTCAGATAATTCCACTGCTTTTAACCGCACGCATGAGTGAAGTCTTTCCCACTCTAGATCTATCAATCAATTCAGAAAGAGGTTCTAGACCTAGATTTGTGTCTCCTATGTCTACAAGTTTAGAAGTGATGCATGAATCCGTTGTACTTTCTTTTTCATTTCTCTTCGCCATGGCTTTGTCTATCTTTGTCTGAATAATTCTTTTTCTTCTTATTTGGCCGGATTTCTTCAATACTGGTATAGATCTGGATATTTCTTCAGATTCTAGAGAGGATATATCTCAATGTATTGGACATTGATTAATCAGCTCCTTTTTTTTGTAAAACACCTGTAATGAATTCCTGCAATTAATCCAGACAAAGATGGCCACCGGAGCATGAATAATGAATTTTAATTGTAAAAATCTGCACTTTTCAAGCCTGCTGCCCCAAAAATTGGTGTTTAATTTGCACATAAAGAGAGCATGAACTTTTCCAACTTCACCTTAGCACCTATAATACTTATGCAAACAATTATGCAAACACAAATCAACCTCCTTCAAAGCATACGCCAAATTTGGAAACTTTTAGCCTTGTTTTCACCTTTGTCTCAGCAAAATCCTTCTTCAAATGGGGCAACACTTTTCCTCTTGGCTGCAATTCTTTACTTGTGAATTAAATAATTCACCCTTATGGCAGCCCATGCTTATACAACCCTCACAATTCTATAATTAATAATTGCCCTTCCTATTCCTGGCAATTAATTAATTAAAGATCATGCTTCTCTCTTTAAAAATAGCATGTTTAAGGACAACCATCTAATAAATTAAATTAATCCAATTTAATCCTTCACACTTCACTTCACTTAAGCTTCACAGTGTGCCTTGACCATAGCCACTGAAAATAGGAATTAATAATCCATTTAATGCTTCAAAAATCATTAAACGCTATCCTAAATAGGGCAAACTTTTTGACATGAAGAGGGCAGCTTTAAACTAAATAAATTAAATTTAATCCATTTAATTCTATTTCCTTTTATTCCCCTTTGCTTTGTTGACTTTCTTCCATGCTTGGGCGCCTATTTTAGATGAGAAATAATTAACAACCGATCCACTTAAAGGCTGCCTTCTATCTCTCTAAAGGGGGATCGCACTTTTTTTGCATAATAGAATTCTATTTTTAAGAATTTTTCACAATGGGATTCTTTACCCTGCAAGGCAGCCCTGGAAATCCCATGATCCACTTAAGTGATTTGACTTTGACAATGGGATTATTCACCCTGCAAGGTTTAGGTAATAAAATCTCATGATTTCACTTAAGTCACTTTTCTTTTATTTCACCATGGAAATTTTTACCCTGCAAGGCAGGCAATAAATTCCCGCCTTCTTGTGGCCTCTAACTTTCCCACTGTAGCTTCAAAGTGAATTTTATATCACGGGAAAAAGTACCCTGCTAGGCAGGTACAAAATTCCCACCTTGCCTGCATGCTTCTATTTTTCCCATTGTAGCTTAAATCCTTTGTTTTCTAAAAATGTGCCCAATCCTAACAGGGGCTTTTCTGTGCACGACTTCACTTTTTCCCAGTGATCCAGACCTCCGATGGTGACTTCCTCTGAGCATAACGTGCATATATGTTCCTCCACCCTTCTCCAGGCTAAAAATCACCTAGCTTACCCGATTTCTCAAATGAATTGTTCTAGAGAAATTTCACAGAAAACAAAACGGGACAACACAAAAACACGAAAAATTCCCAAAAGTCACAAATAAAGCCCAAAATATTATTCCAAGTTAAAACCCTTCTATTGCACATAGGAATAATGACATGTTCCTCATAACAGAGTTAAAACGGAGCACAAATAGCCTCATACGGGGTTCAAAATAATTAAATACAAATTTCCCGCAGACAAATCCTGCCGACAAAATATAACAATTTATAGGGCATCTGTGTATTTGGTGAAAAAGGCTAAAATGGCTCTTTGGGAATATCCTGACACAATACAAGAACTTTCAGGCAATAAAAACACAAAACAACCCATTATTTTAAAAGTACGAAAAAATTTCGGATAGGGTAGTCGCAGATTTCAGGATGAAATCTGGGTGACACCACTGATAAGTGGGATTCTTGAGATGATCACTACTAACAAGCCTTTGGAGGCATGAGTGAGAGGAGTTTGGATTCAATATGTTATCATAAGTCTGGGGACTTCTAGTATGAGATGAGATCATGATTAGATGCGGCCATACTGAGAGTTCCCTGCATGGCCTCATGTTGACACACTTTCATAGTTGTGACAGGGATGATGGAGGATGAGGTGGGTACATAGGATAGATAGAATCAGAGATGATTGAGGCCATTTAGTTTGATCGCAGTGTAACAGTTATGGAGTCATGCTACTGAGAGGACCTCGATTAGGATCCTATTTTATTACAAGAGGGAGGAGCTTGACAAAGAGCATATCCGAGTCCTATTATGGAAGACCATGGAGGAGGAGGTTGCACCATGGGATGATATGATGATGTAGGCATGGGAGTGGGATATTCAGACTGGCATACTGTGGTCGTGGGCATCTCGGGTGGTTGTAGAGGGAGGAGAAGAGGAGGAGAGGAGATGGAGGTTGAGGTAGAGGTGGCTCTAGGAGGAGATGGAGACAATGGTGCTAGAAAGTCCACGGAGGTGGAATGATTAGTGTTGAGTTGGATCAGATGAGGGTGGAGAGTAGATCAAACATGGTAGAGAGATACAACTCTACAATAGTTTGGGATGCGGTCACACAGGTAGGGACCAAGATGTCTAGGATAGAGACCACTACCGCAAATAGAGGGAGGCCTACGGGTTCCGTTTCGGAGATCTATCAACTATACTGGTGACAAATTCAATTATTGGAGCCCAGGAAGCACCAAAGGGGTCAGGAAAGGTGGCACCTTCTGGTATGATCTCGATGGATAGGTATAGAGCCCTAGCCACAGAGGCTAGGTATTATGAGGGGGTCTTGTTTGAGAAACTGCTAAAGACACTATGCTACTAGGAGCATCTTCAGAGGATAATGACGCAGGAGGAGAGGAGGGCCATCTAGGAGCACGGTGAGTGTGGCAAGCCACATTGAGTAGAGGGAGGCCATGAGGGTGGCAATGATGCATAAGGATCAGGTGTTGGACCTACCCCTAGAGGAGAGGATTTGAGGATTTCAGATGTATAGTTTACATATTTTGATAATATCTCTGCTTTGAGAGAGGGCCCTTAGAGGCCAATTATGATGTATTGAGATACATTTTGATTGATAGTACATATGATATATATATTTATAGAGTATGGATTATTATGTGTTTATTATACTGGATGTGATGAATTATGGATTTGTGATGTGATGGTGATGATTATGTGATACATCAGATTACAATATACAGATTTTGAGGATTATAACATTTTGAGGCATGCATATAGATGTGATGTGATTTGTGATGTGATGATGATGATTATATGTGACATTTATTTATATTTGATTTCAGTTTAGAATGTATTTTGAATTAGTTAATGTGATTTTAATGATGATATGGTTACTTTAGAGGTATATGTGTATGAAAAAAATGATGATATAAATGTGTTGTATGTTAATGAAGAACATGATTATGTGTTTTGTGTTTGAATTTGGTCATGCTGATTAGAATGTATATGGTAAAATGTGAGGTGAATTGAAAGAAATTTGAAAATTGATGTGATTAATGATGAACATAAGTAAGAATAGATGTTTTTAGGGTAGATGGATCACAAATAGGTGATTGAGATAAATAAATATGCGTTTGTGGCAGAATGAAATAGGAATGAAAGACAGATGTGATAGGATTAAGGATAGAATGTAACACAATGGTGGTGACCTATAGGTGCGAACAACACTATGTCATATCAAGGAACATGTGAGGAAAATATGCCTCCAACTGCATTGGAGGTAAACAAGAAGGGGATCCAGGTAACGCAAGGCACATGTGACCAAAACAAATGTTAGTATGTAACCAATGACAGTTGGTCATACCAAAGATCATAAGGAAGGAATGGATGAAATGAACTCATCAACCTAATGTTGACATGAAAAAGGGATTTGAGATGTAACTTGTACGATGGGAAGAGGGTTCTCCAAAATTGGTGTTCCCTAAAACTATGCCCCAGCTCTGGGAAGGGGAAAGAGAAAACTGATCAATGCGGGAAGTTTCTAGAAGAAAGTTGATCAATGTGGGAAGCTTTCTTAGGATGCTAATAAAATGGAAGGTTGATCAATGTGGGAAGCCTTCAAATTCCATAAGGAGTAGCCATCCTTTGAGGGTATGGTCTACTTTATACATAATATAGATGGAAAGAATAATATATATGATAGCCATCCTTCGAGGGATCAGTCTATTTATTTGATTTTTTTTTGATTTTGATTTCATGCTTTTGATTTTTTTTTTTTTTTTCATGAACAATTGTCCTTCGAGGGATCATTCTATTTTTAATAACTTTGATTTTTGACAAGAGCATCCATGAATTTTTTATTTTTACATGGGGGAGAGCTGAGACTAGTTAAGTAGACCACTTAAGAGGGGATAATGAATGTACAAGAGACACCCCTGGACCCTTTGCATGGTTCCAATAGGTGAATAAGAGGGTGATGGATGTAATGATCACAAGAGTTCTCACCAAGAAGGGAGAACCTATCCATAAGGAAAATGCTATGGGAAGAGCCATGGTGCCCATATTTAAGGTCACATCTAGGAAGTGACGGAAGACCACATAATTCCAAATCATTACAATGAGAGATGGAAAAGGCTAAGATGGAGGAATGATCTAAAGATATGACTAAGAGCACTAGTAGACATGCTAACAGTAGAATGGTCACAAGTGCAATGTGTTAAGAGGTTCCACTTCTAGTTTACCATCAAGGGAGGCCAATCGATAGGCTCCCAACCCATACTTATGTGATAATGTATGGTCCAATCTTGTTGGGGGAAAACTTTCTACGTTGGCTCCTTTCTAGAGTGGCGGTGTTCTAATGATGAGGTCACCAATGTTAAATTAGTGTTAGGATAGGATATGATTAGATTTGTAGATGAGTAGAGATGAAAACTATGTGCTCCACTAAGGAAGTGAGGAAAATATGTGTCCCTAATGAGATGAAGAGATGGTTACTTAAAATGAAAGTATGATGCCCCAAGGGGAGCACAAATATGGCCATGAAAGTGGACTTAGGATGAGAGTAAATGGTCCCCCAAGAGAGGGAAAAATATGGAGAAGATAAGTTTAGATAGGATTGAATGAGATGAATTGGATAAAGATTATAAAATATGCACAACACCTTGGAAATGAGGAGGTGAGAATAATGGCCACAAAAGTGGACTTAGAGTAAGGATATGGTGCCTCTAAGATAGGCACAAATATGGCCATAATGGTGGTCTTTAGGTAAATCCATGGTGCTCCTAAGGGGAAACATAGATATGGCCACATAGGTGGTCACAAGAGGAGAAGATGATAGAAAAATAAGTTGGATAAGATCAGATGAAGATAGGTTAGATGAGATAAGACTATGTCAAGTATGGAGAGGAACTAATCCACAAGTGGACTGATCCTAGAAATAAGTCCCCCTAGCATCAAAAGAGCCATGGGGATAGGATGCATGGATTAGGAAGAAGACATGAAAGGATCAATGAGAAAGGGGGATGCTCCCCCAGCGAGAGGGATATGGATAAGATAATGGATGTCAGAAGAGATGAAATGGATGTTAGAGGGGTGGTGTAGCAAGGAAAACAAAATCAATGAATAAGGGAGGACCCTCATCAGGAGGAGTGATGTGTGGAGGAGGGATGATAGAGGATGATGTGGATAAATGAGGAGGCTGGGTAATTTGGATGGATGGGGATGTAGAAACAGGGATTGGATTGGTCATGGATGAAATGGTAGAAGAAGAGGAAGAAGCCTCAAGAAGGTCATCCCTCTCAATAAGGTTATGGATGATGGTCTGAAGGGCCTTACAATGTTTGGTGTCATGACCTAGTGTATGATGATAGGCGCAGATGCAGTGGGAATTAAACCATGAGGGCTTCAGATGGTTTGGGTCAAAGGCCCTGATGGGTGGAAGCGTGATGGCAGAAGTTTGGAGTAAATGTTGGAGGACTTCATGCATATGATTCAATATATGTGTTAGGAGGGATCTTGTGAGATGATTTGGATGTCAAGGATGAGGGTGGATTGTTTCAAGATCGTGGTGCTTTGGTTGTGATCGAGTGCTCTAGAAGAAGAAGGGTTGGATGATTTAGGATTGGATTGATTGGTAGGTGGAGGTGGAGGTGTTCTTGATGAAGGAGCTGGTCCTAGGAGGGAATCAGACTGTTTGGATTTGGATTGGTTGATTGATCATGATGAAGGAGGTGGTCCTAGGATGGATGGATGTGGCCCCAAGATGGAGGATGTAGATTTGGTCTTGGTTGGAGGAATGTTGATCTTTCTATGGGGATGCACAAGGGATCATTGTGGAAGGGTGCCAAGGTTTTTGGATTTTGATTGTTGAGGAGTACCCTTGGTAGGGATGAAAATGATTTCAACTATCGGATTTGAAGGTGGTGTTGTGGCTGATGGGGGAAGTAATTTTTGCATGATTTGGTCTAAGGAAGATGGGGATTGGCTCGGTGAAGGAGGGTTTGATAGTGTGGATGAGATGGGAGGGTCACCTATAGTTTCTGCAAGTTGAAGTGCTCTCCAATATTCTTCAAATGATGAAGGTGGTGTGGAAGAAGAGGGGGATAATGGAGATGTGGTCACGATGGTCGATAGGGTCGGTGTAGGAAAGAGCATGGAAAGAGGAACCGATATGGATTCTAAGGATGGTATGATGGGAAAAGGTGGAATAGATGTGGATAAGGTGGGAGAATCTAATGAAGTGGATGAGGTAGATGTGGGTGTGGAATCAATGATGGGAGTAGGTGTGGATATAGAAATAGAAAGGGGTGTTTGGATGATGTGGTTGATGAGGTCTATATGAGAGGGAGATGATGTAGATTGTGGATGGGTGGATGTAGAAATGAGGGGTTTTGTAGAAGAGGTATGAATGCCTTTTTTGTTTTGTCTTAGGTGTTTCAAGAGGCATTGTGGATGTGGATGTGGATTGAGAAGATGTGATGGGGGATGTAGATGTGGGAATGGTACATGCTGAGGAGGAAGAGGGGGATGAAATGGATGATGTGGGCATTGGTAAAGAAATATGTGATAATGATGTTAAGGTATACATGGGAAGATTTGTGGATGTAGTAGATATAAGTGTAGTGATGGGTGTGCTTGGGATAGGTGTGGATAATGGGTGAGGTATAATAGGTGTGGATAAGGAGGAAGGTTTAGATAATGCTAATGTGGATGTGGTAAGAGTAGGACTAGATGTAGATGAAAGAGAAGTGGTGGAGGTTAAGGTGGTAGGTAATGTGATTGTGGGTATGGTTGATGTGGGGATAGCCCTTGAAGGAGGTGTAGGCACAATATCTAGGATGGGAGTAGATGATGAGGTAGATAAAATAGATGTGGAGGGAGGTGTCTGGTGTATGGTGTTGATTGAAAATGGGTTGAATTGATATGGTGTAGAAGGTGAAGACGAATTTTTTGGTGGTGGATTAGGGAATGGTTGATTGAAGATGTCAAGTGATGAAGATTGGATTGGTTGGGGAGACATATGATGTGGAGAAATAGGAACATGGTAGGATGGTTGGGATTGGATGGGAGGATCTGATATATGAGGGATGGGAATGTCAATAGATTGGATGGGCATGGTGATGTCAGATGAAGTAGGGATGATACAAGGTGATGGAGGTGGAACAGGATCCACTGGTCGACGTGATTGAGAGGTGGTAGGTTTATGATGTAAGAAGTCATAGATAGGGCTAGAAGAATGCCTGGAAGCAACCAAGGGTTTGGATGGGATATTGGTCATGGTGGATTTTTGTGCAGAACTATTTGAGGAAAATTTTTGTTCCATTTTAAATCAGACAAGTCAAGAAAACAATTATTTTTATGTTTTGATTATGAATGTGTGAAAAAGAAAAGGGGATGGATAATGAGGTACCTAGGAGGATGAAATATATGTTTGGTTTCAGGTTTGTTATGGCTAGGGAAGTCTCAGTGGCTTCCTATTGGGTGATGAAATCCCAATCAGTCAACTGGGTAGGATGATGTTTTGATGTGTGATTTTATTTGTGAGGTTTTGGTTGTGTGTGAAAAGGTGAGATGCAGCAAGTTAACCCCTACTTAAACTATGTGAGCAAGTAGGATGCAGAAAAGAAAGGTTCTTTTTAAACCAAATCGAAGTGTGATATTTCGATGAGGACACACACAAGAAAGGGAAGTATGATGCAGAAAGGAGAAAATAGGGAAAAAATAAGAATACCTAGATAAATATTTTCCTTTTTATCTGAACTTTAAGGAAGAGCAATCCAAGCAGCCTGAACCCAACAAGAGAAAACAAAAAATGAAGCCTTGTGTTGCAGTGTTAGTAGAAGATAGAACAAGAAGAAAATATGAAAGAAATGAAAGGGATCACCTAAAGGGTGGTCCCACCAGGCATGCCAGAAATTTTGGACAAGTTTCTTCATCCTAATCAAATGAATGAACTAGTAATGAAAGCAACTAACAACTCAAGAAATGATGGAGGGTTTATGGTACCTCTAATGCGATGTGACAGATGAAGACGGGCACAAAGTGATGATGGATCCTGATGTTGCTACAAAGTTGATAACCTACAAATAAGAATCACTAAAAGAAAATGGATTAGATAGGATATGTGGGGGCTACCTGACAAAGTGGATCCAAGAAGTGTTAACTTCCTTGGTGGATGTCAACCCGCATTTGATAAAAGAAAGTGAAGTAAAGGATGAAACAATAGATAACATGTAGAAACAAAAGTATTACTGAATCTGAAAAATGACTGAGATTGATCTAAAATCTGATTTGATTGAAATAACTGTAAATTAAATGTTACCTGGTCTGGGTCGATGGTGACCCAGACTGTGCAGAGGTAGGTCGACGGTGACCTGGGAGGGTGGATTTGAATAAATAAAATATGCAAGCCTACAAAAGGTCTGAATGTAAATAACAAAGTGTTTGTGGATATGTAAGGTCAACCTGTAAAAGGTTTGTGGAAGAAAACTACCAGATGAGAAAAGGAAAAATGTTATTTGGAAGGGGATTGGCAAACAAACCCTGGTTGAGACCAGGATAGTCGATGGACTGTATAGAAATTGAAATTTTTAAGGAACAAGGATGATAATGAAATAGGATTAGCAAGAAGTAGGAAATGAAGTGAAATGACAGAAGGTTGTAGTCAAGTCGATGTTGACAACGGTGAAGCAATGATAGTTTGGACAAAGGCCAAGGAAATGGATGAAAATGGAAACCTACAAGCAAATAAGATAGAAAAGAAGTTGCTGAAGGGAGCTCTGAGTGTTGCAGAAGATGATCTGAAACCTACAAAAATGTTAGATGCAAGAAAAACAAGATAATATGATAAATATAAATAAATAAACAAAATGATGATAATAATCTCATGAAGGATAATCATGAGTGATGCAAGCACATTGAAATGATGTCTAGGAGATCTGTAACTATTGCAGGAATGCTCAGGCATGAGGAAGAGTTCACAAGTCATGAGGAAGCTCCAAAATTTGCATGCATCTGATGATTATGGAAAGAAAAGACTCAATTTTATAGGGTCGATGGTGACTGACTGGGTTGGGTCACCGCTGACTATGGGGAAAGTTTCCCCAATGGGGATGCTTTTGTGCTTTTATCGGGATTTGGTATTTCTTAAGAGTTGGAAGAGTGCTTTAAAGCATGTAGGTGGGCAAGGGATTTTTAGGGATGTTAAGGGATAAAGATAGGAAAGATAAAAAAGCTAGAAAAGCAAGGGGATGTATGTGTTAGGATAAAAGCATCCTAAATAGAAGGTTGGTTAGGGCATGTGAGATATTAATTGATTAATTAATTAATTAATAGGAATTGGATGGGCATTAAAGGTGATAGGATAATTAAGTGGGAGATTCGCCAATTGGACCCAAATTGACTTGTTTCCAAACCATTCTTTGACTTACGATATCTTTTGCACCTGACCTCCATTTCTAAAGTTCTGCATATCTTCAAAAAGGTCTCAAAATGTTCTATAACTTGGTCACTTTTTAGGGAGGTTTAGAAAAAAAATTCACACTAGAATGTCCTCCGGATCATAAATAGAGGAAGAACTAGAAGAAGAAAGAGAGGAGGAAGAAATGGGAACACAAAAACCTATACCATGGGGACATAACACTGGTCCATTGGCTTTGGCTCAACCACTCCATAAAATTCCACAAGGGTTAAGAAATAAATTCCATAAGTTCTATGGAGATGGAAAGCAACATCTAGGTGATCATATCACAACCTTCATCACAACTTATGGCATCCTTGGAGTGCAACATGAAGATGTTGCAGTGCAGTTGTTTGTGGAATCATTGCAAGATGTTGCAATAGATTGGTTCTAATATTTTCCTTCACGCTCAATTATTGATTGGAATGGTTTAAAAAAGAAGTATGAAGAAAGATTCAAGTCCTCCAAATATTCTCATTCCCTTCTCGTTCAACTTACTCAGATGAAGAAAGAGTCACAAGAGTCCATGAGAGTCTTCGTGAAAAAATTCAACAAACTGATTAAAAAGATTCTTGTCATTTCCCTTCATGCTACTGAATATTTGAAGATGTTCTTCATGAATTTTGAATTTCCTGAAGTGAGTTTCTTTCTACGAATATTTCAACCAAAAGATTTGGACAACACTTAAAAAATTTCAGTTGAGGTGGAAGATGACCTCATTTTGTTAGGAAATTCAAGAATCCATCAATGAAGGATAAGCCTTGAATTCCCAAAGATGAGATAGTTGATCAAATGTTACAGAAGTTGGCAAATGAATTTACAATGATGAAAAAGGAATTTACTCAGTGAGCATCTCATCCAAATTGAAATAGGAATCAAATTGTAGGAGACCTGAAGGCTTACCTTGGAGGCTCCTCCAGTCAATGCAATATGTGAGATAAATAAAGAAGAAGAAGAAGAAGAAGAAGAAGAAATTTTTGAATTAGAAGCTGAAGATGAAAGAAAAGAAGAATGTGCACGAATCAAGTTTTGTGAATGCACACTTGATGACGAAGAATCCACATATAATTAGTCATAAGCAATTGAATCCTCAAATGGAGACTCCGAAAAAAACAAAAACGAAAGGAGGATCATTGAAGTCTACTTCAGTAGGGTTGGATGAGAAGAAACATGAGACCACTCCAACCAAGAATCCTCCTTCCTATACAATTAAGTCTCCTTCAACTTCTCTTGAAAAATCAATTTCTGTAAATCCTAAGAACATCCATGTCAAATATGCCACAACCCCTGATGTTCCCTACCACCTCTTCATCCTTTGATATCATTGACCTTTTCAAAAAATCAAGATTCCAAATTTTTTAATTCGAGTACTTGAGAACTCATCCCAAACAATTTGAGAAAATTGTTCAACATATTGAAGGAAGTAACTTTATTTCATGTCCTAAAGATTCCACCACCAAAGAAACACCTCATTTGTCTTAACCCACTCCATCTCTGAATTGTCTTGCTTCCACACCCTCCACCTCTAGGAAGGTAGAACCTTTCTACATAATCTTGTTAGTCAACGGATATAAGATAAACAATTGCATCATTGACTATGGTGCTTTAGACAACCTCATGCCTAAAAAAATTGATAAAGCTCTTGGCCTCTCCCTTTCCCCTACCTTTAGCCATTGCCTCTCCATGGAAATGAAAAAATTTCCCCTTATGGGTTAGATCAAGGATGTCAAGGTAGCATTGGCAGATTTCCCCGACAAGAAAGTCACTATGAGAATACTTGTAGCAAACATGCCTGCCTCATATGATATGTTGTTGGGCCAATTTTTTTGTCGAGATGTTGGTGGAAATATGCAGCTTGATTGGTTGCATACCACCATCCCGGTCAATGGTAAAACAAAGAAACTACTTCCCTTCAAAAAAATGAAGTATATTGTTCAAAAGGCCAGATGACCGAATAGAAGACATCCCATGCCAAAATTTCAAATCTTGTAACTTTTTCATGAATTTCGAAGATGATCTTGAGTTGCTCATGTTGTTGGAAGGATGTCCAAGCATCACTGAGTCGATAAAGGAACATCATGATGATTTGATAAGATCAGAGTTTGAGAGTGTGTACTTCGTATGGGATGAGATCATAAATGAATTTGCTCCACTAGATGATGATGATGGTGATGAGAGACTCAACTTGTAACAAAAGTAATATTGAAGTGAAGAGCAATGCATATTAAGGAGTGATACTTGGCAACTTCTTGACAGGTAACTTCATTGTTTCCAATCATGTTCTTGATGCTCAGTGTGAAGTTCCATATGATGAGTATACTTGTTCTCATTAGAAGAAGGTAACAAGAAAAGTGAGAATGACAACATGTTTCTGCCTCTTGAACATGAACCTATTTAAGAAGATGATGTTTTCATCATAGAAATAGATCTCTTGGTTCTTAGTGATCAATGATAACGACAATATTTCAGCTCGAGTGTTGTGCTCATTCCCTTTTCATGAAAATGGAAACATTCTTGACAAATAATGGAGAGATGGAATGTTGCTTGATCCTTTGGTTGATTTTTTTCGAAATGGAAACATTATCAATAGACTTTAACCTTTCAGTGTTCACTCTGCCTTAGAGAAGGATGCTCTCAACATAAGAATGGATGACAAATCCCAACATGGATGAGGTGAAGATTACATGCCCAATCTTGATCTCATTCTATTTCTAAGAGAATGATGCAATGCACATGTCACACTCCATAGGGCAGTATGTTGCGAAAAAGTAGGAGTCAGAGAAAGATGATTTCTTGATCCAATTGAGAAACTAAGAAAATAAAGAGGCTACTAGAAATAATTAATTTTCTAAAAAATATTCCAAGAATCAACTTGTGGAAGTGACAGTCATGAAGTATATGCACAATGAATAACAAATGTCTTGGTATGAAAATGATAATTCAGGTATACTCAAGAATCATCTTCATCGTAGCAATAGAAAGTCAACAAGTGAGACAAGCTTGAGAATCAATGAGAAAATTCAAAGTACATATCAAAACAAAAAAGGAAATTAAATGATTAAATTGATAATTAATTACACTAGTGATCATGCTA
The DNA here is from genome assembly GCA_019776745.2 of Taxus chinensis. Classification (NCBI taxonomy): domain Eukaryota; kingdom Viridiplantae; phylum Streptophyta; class Pinopsida; order Cupressales; family Taxaceae; genus Taxus; species Taxus chinensis. Next base: position 739,490 of record JAHRHJ020002342.1, read on the forward strand.
TATTTCTCAAGAAGCTGAGGAGAGGTTCATACTTCAGTGAACCTGTCAACAAATTTGCGGACGAAAGGCATTGATGATACTCATTTACGGGTAGGCACTAAGTTGAATTAAGTGCTTCAATGAAAGTGGGTTGTCCCCCTCATGTACATAAGTGATTTAGGTTGTTTCCCTTTTAATGTTATGTGTTTCCTTTCTCATTTAGTGTTTCCCTTGTGTTGCACATTTCCTTTCTTGTCTTATGTGTTTGTTTCTTGTTGCGGCATGTGTTCAATAAAATAAGTTATGTTGTATATATCATTGGTGATTCTGTAAATCCAAATGGATAAGGCACTGGTCCATGATGTGTATTGAGATTCTAGAGTTCATGATTATCATGTCCTCACATCTCTTTTCATTTGTTTAGTTTCAAGAGTCATTTCATTCTAGTGCATCCTGCATGCTTGTACCACTTCTATTCCATGGTCTTTAATCTTTTCTCTAACTTCCTCATGATTTGCTTTCCTCATCTATCATACTATCTTTCTAATTATCTTATTCTTCATGTAATTTTCATAATGCTCTACAATTTCTTTAGTTTTAGTAGCTTCCGCCCTGACCATCAGTGGTTGTACTTTCTCCAAATGCTTGTATTCCTCCATTTATATTTCTTTATCCAACTCATTCAAAAAATAATAACAGAGGGCTTGGACTTGAACATATCCAATGTATAGGATAGTAATCCAATCCATATCATACTCAAGAGCATAATTGTACATTTAGAGTTCACATAATAGGAGTTGAATTTCATGGGTGTTGGTTTTGATGTAACCTAAGAAAGGTCCTCGTTGAGCCAATATCAAAGGTCATGTCAGAATTGATGCATGTGATTTTGAGCAACAATATTTTATATTTTAATAAAAAAACATAAAATTTGGAGAGAGGCCTGCATTTGAATTTTTCATGGGCCACCTGAAGGGTATCTTCTGTCTCTTTTTCCTCCAATTCTACTTTATGTTTGGAGATAAGGTCTTCCTTTTCTCTCTGCCATTTCCATTTTAAGTTATCAAAATAATTATCAAATTATGACATCAAATAATCAATTTATGGTAGCATTGTTTGTGTGGCCATTTCCCTACAAAATAGTTTTACAAGTTTTCTTACAATTTCTTCAAAAATAATTTTGGGGTTACCTAGTGCTACATTCACCTTTTATACATTGAGATGTGGTGTTTCCTCCAAAAATGGTGGTGTAAATGGTGGTGCTTACTCTAGCACTTGCTCAATTACATCATTCAAAACCATATGGTTGTGTTCATGTATTTTTTGAACCTCCAAAGACATCTTCCCTTTCTTAATTCCATGTACTAGTTACTTAATGACTTCCTCAACTATTTGGGGCATATGTTCATGTTCAATTTATTCACCAATTTTATTCTTCTTTTTCTTCCTCATAGCCTTCTGATGCATGAAATGGTTTGAGAAATTTCATTTTCAATTTCTTCTTCTATCTTCTCCTTAGAACATTTCATTTCATAAACTATCTCATTAGTATGAACTACTTATGCATGCTCCTCCATGAACTCCTCAGGGTATTCTTGTACAGTTTCTTTGCCAATTTCTTCTTTCTTTTTCTCTTCTTGGCCCTCCATTACATACAATGTTTCTACATTCTGAGCTTGCACTTGTTGTCCCTCCCTGGGATCTTCATAGCATTATTGCTCATGAAATGTAGCATTAGAACCTCCATGTACCATGTCCATTGGTGTGGGCTTAATGTTATCGTCTGCAACTTCTGCATCACTATCAAGTGATATGGTTTGTGATTTTGTTGGCTTGGAGGTTTTTTGGATTTTTTTTTTTAATCCTATGAGAGTGCCTTGGTAGTGTATGAGTGGACTTGGAAGCCTTTCTCTTACCCTTGGAGGTAGATTACTCAGGAGTAGAAATTTCTAGTAGGGTTTCAGCAATAAAAATTCTTTCAGGTGAGATTGGTTTAGGGTTTTTCTCAAAAGATGGAAATTTCTCAGAAATAGGGGGTTCTTTATGCTAGGAGGTTGATGTTGCGGGATCATCTACATTTGTGGAAGAGTTTCCAGTACTTATTATCCTCTTCCTCTTATTTCCCAATAATTCATCAATACTCCTAGTTCTTGCAAAATCTTCCCACCTTATCTCAGGATAATCCCTCTGCAGGGTGTGCTTTACTATCAAGTTGATGAAACAATGGTGTGACAATTCATACTTTCCCTTATGTGCCTCTCTACTCATCCTATTCAAAATCTCATTCAAGAAATTGGGTATATTAACTTGCCTATTGTTCTTTAGGTGATTTAACAATTTGAACTAAATTATATTCAACCTAGAATATCTTCCCTCACAGGTAAAATACTTAATTACATAATTGGAAGCCTCGGACCCATAAAGGTTTAAGGGAATTTCTCTATGTACAGTGTCTATCTGATATGAATGCATCATCATCATCTACAAATTCCCGTCTTACTGCCTCTGGGTTAGCTTTCTCTGGAAATGGTTCACCTTGGGAAGGTAGTCCAATTACCTCTGCTAATATTTCATCATTTATTCTTATTGTTAAACCCTTCACTTTTTCCTCTCCGTCATTAAGTGTGTTGGAAAAATCTTCAAACATTGCTTCATTAAACCCCTAAAATTTGTTTATGTAATCCAACCACCCATTATCTTGAAAGTACTAAAAATTTGAGGGCTGCTAAGAAGCTAAGAATTCTTTGTGGGTTCATGTTGTATCAGATCTCCTCCCATTGTGAACTTGTAGCCCGCTTTGATCTCAACACACAGTCACACAACTTTTCTTGAAGAAACGATGCACAATTGAGTTGTGTTGAGTTTCTTGATTGTTTTTGAACTTTGAGACGAAAGGACACGTAACACGATTATGAGAGAGATCATTAATTGATGTGAGCGTATGAAACGTGCTAATTGAATTGATTTAACAACATGGGCTTATGTGGAGAGACATCATAGCATGAAATGTGGTAGTGTTTTAAATGGAGTAAATACATGATGACTCGGAAAAAATGCTAATTAATAATAATCATGTTAATTATACTTTAATAAAGTGATAGTAGAGTGCACTTATCTCAATGTTTGGAATGATTATTATGCATAATTATATAAATTTACGCCTTGGTTGCATGAAAACTTGTTATAATGCTTCAGATGTTGCTATGCTACCACAGATATGTGTTGAAATGATATACGATGGTCTTTAGTGAAACCAGATAGCTCCCGAAGAGGGAATTATGATCTTTGGGCGTGTCAGTTGTCTCTGTTATCCAAATAACTCTCCTAGTTATCTGGATAACTTATATTTTCATTCCGACTTTGGTGTTTTCACATTTCAAGTTGTGCACACTCAATATTTTTCTTTTGACACCTTGGCATAGTTTCATTTCCTCTATGCACCCTTACGTGCCTTCCTGATCCCTTTACATTCTTTTATCTCCTTACATTTCCCCTTACATGCCTTCCTCCTATGTGCTCGTTTTCTCTCCTACCCTGTAATGCACTCCTTTCGCGCACCTCTACAGACTTACCTTCTAATTGGCTAAGTCCCTAACATACCTCTTATGTGCTTACATAGACTCAATTCATTCATGCACCCTCTTTTCTTTCTGCTGCCCGTGCACCTTCCTTCAATTGAATGCTCGTGTCTTATTTCTATACTTACCTTCTGCAAGTATGCCTTCCTCCTGCGCACACCACCTCCCCTATATTCCCCTTTCACATGCTTGCCTCTCGCTCCCATGCCTTGCACCTTCTCCTGCGCCAGTCACTATGCCATGTCATCTTCTATCAAACTTGAGTGTGCTATACACAACCTATCAAAGCATGCCAATAGGGTGTCGAATCTATACAAAACACTAATGTATGACATGTGGTATAAAAGAAAAAACAAATGAACAGTTGGCTGAATCCTTCGGTCAATCCGCGCGTGCAACGTGTTTTGTGTGTGTCAATGGCTTTGACATCTTCTAGTAGCTATATCTTTTGCTACAGAGCTCCGATCAGTGTGTGCCTAGAATTGTCAGAGATTTGCTAACACAAGCTACACATTGGACTATTCAAATTCAAATATAGGTAGGATTTTCTAGGTAGAAAATAGGGGAACATCTCGCATCTCATCAATGCATACATCCAATTGACCTCAACCACCATATTTGATTAGATCTTTTCTTCTTCCTTCTTCTGCATGCCAAAAAAACATGGGGAAGTGCATCTAATAGCCTTACAGGTGGATTTACAGGCATTTATCGCTGGTTATTGGTGGTTGAAGATTTGAATCTGAGTTTTTATCCCTTTCTCCTTCTCTTCTCTCTTTCTTCTTCTATAAATAGCAGAGTCTGGCTTTGAAAAAAGCATCCCTCCTTGTTGTAATGGCACCATGCCAAAATGGTAGCCAAATTCCCATAGGTCTCAGACCTTAGCATGGTCTCTACAATGTATTCTCACCTCCTGCTATGAAGGTAAATGATTTTGCATCCCTTAAGCAATAAAATCTTGTTTTGTGGAACTCTTGTCTTCCCTCTCTCATTTGCATTCCATCTCACCTCTCTATTTTTGGTTTCTAGAATGTTGTGCAAACTCCTATGCTTGTAGTTCCCACATTCATATGTTGCGCATGTGAGAAGGCTGAGCCTGCATGTTGATCTATGGCACACACCATCTGCCCTCTTCTCCCACACACTCTTTGTTTCCTTTACCGCTCATGGAGAGAGATTAACCCTTTCCTTCTGGCATTATCACCTTCCCTAGCTTAGGATTTTCCCTTTCTACACATCCTTCTATCCCTGGTCCCTTTGCATGTTTAGTCTAGGATTTTCTTTCAGCATTAGGAGTAGCAGTAATGTTAGAGGTAGGTAGAGGAATCAGCCTTCCCCAAAGATTTTGTCTCAAGCATGAAAGGTCCCACAACTTGGGGACAATTCCATTATTTTCTCAAACACCTCGATCCTTCCATATTCGATACGCAGGTGCATGTTTGAAGACCAACATTTTCTGGCACACCTAGTGGGACCAGAGTGAAGAGCTTTACATCTTCATCTTAGTAAGTTTGATGTGTTATTGTTGAGATCCAGCCTTCGGAGGCATTTTTCAACACATCTGGAGACTCCACTGATTGAACACATCCATTATCTCATGTGTAGATCAGCCTCCCCTTATTCCTCCATTCATTTCTCCTTTTTCCATCATTCCACCTTCTTTTTTGAAGTCATGCAATCATGACTTCTTTCCCTTCTTGGAATTCTCATTTGCAGCAGCAGAACTATTTCTCTCCATCACCACAGTTTCAAAGTCCTCCTCCAAATCAGTTTTATAAGCCCCATTATCTTGAAAATGCATATAACCCACCTTTTTCTAACCAGAATGTTTATGAAGAACAAGTTTATGCAGATGATTGCGGAAACCCCTTGGTCGAAGCTGATTTTATGAGGCAAGTGTAAAAAATGGAGATGGGCATGATGCAGCTCAGAGTCAAGTGCTCCATAAAGGTAGCTAAAATTAGCTACAAGGTCCCTTGTCCATGGGTCATCCATGTACCAAGTTGGTTTAGTGCCCAGCAGAAACTACACTTTATCACTGAGATGCTGCCCTAGATTATAGAGTGGGCGGAAGAAATAGAGGCTCAAAAAACTAGCACATGGTAACCTTGTCAATGGGGTAATCCTGCACTACCATCATACAACTCTTCCACTCCTCCACGCTAACTTACATCATATCATCCCACTACGCATGTTCCCAGATTCTTGTGCTCTCCCCCCATTAAGAATTCCCCCCTCCATCTCACCTTCACTTTTCCACCATCTCTCCTTCCACACATACCTTTGTTCCTTCAACATGTGCACCTTCCATGCCTTCTACGCCCATCCTTCTATCTTCTTCCAAGTCTCCTTTGTCTAACTGTACCAAAAATGAACATCCCCCTACCAATGTGCCTTTCCCAAGCAATGTCATCATGTTTGATGACTGCAGAATAGTTGAAGAATGAAATTCCTCATGTGACTCTAATTGGGAAGAGGATATCATATGGGTGCTTGTTCCAGAAGAAATATAGTTAGTCCCAGAGGGCGTGCACTCGAAGGAGACTAAGTTACTTGTAGAGGTAGAACCATGTGCACTTCATCTTTGCGCGCCCTAGCCTGCAAGCACTCCCCTTTAGGAGGAAAGCCTACGATAAAATCCCACATGTGGGATTGAGATTAAAATTAATGGGCATATCACAAGGATCAGACCATGCCCAATCAAATATTTGGCTAGCCTAGAGCCACATAAAGAGTTTCCACCGGTCATGGTCACTTCAGAGCATGAGATGGAGCTTCAGTGTGCCAAAGGTCAGCAGCAGTGCCTCCCAAATCCAATTATAGAACAACTCCAAGAGGTGTATGTTTTTTTGTTGATACTTTGAAGAGGGTGAAACACCATCTGCAAGGTGGTTTTTCACTCTTGTTTCCGACCATGTCGAGCGCCAAATCAACTACATGGTCACAAGTTGTGAGGAAGGGAAGCTACTTCTCCATACCTGTTATAGGTTTTACTTGAGTACACCTTGCCTCTGGTTAGTTTAGGTTAGTTTAGGTTTTCTTTTAGTAACAAAAGTGCTTACACACACTCTACATGTTCCATTTGGGACATGTATGATTTTCAGCTTTTGTACATAGTGTTGTGCTTCTGTATCGACATGCTCCCTCTAGCACCTTTCCTTTCCTATTGCGCCCCTTTTTTTGTTTCCTGGGATGACAGTTCAATTTGGATAGAGGAAGTTCCAAAGGTTAGTGCATAACTTTCACTCTCATCAATCCAATTCAAAATATCTTCATATGAGAGTAGAAGTTCAGTTCAAAGTTTAGACAAAGCTTCAAGTGACTTCAGGAATGTTCTTCAAAGTTGCAGATCAAATCTTCAATATTAGCACTTGAATCCATGCCCAATGGACTTCTAAGGTTGTTGGTCTCTTTATCTAGCAGGCAGATGGCCCTGAAAGTTGCCAATAATTTTATCCAAATAACTCTCCTAGTTATCTAGATAACTTATATTTTCATTATGACTCTGGTGTTTCACATTTCAGGTTGTGCGCACTCAAGATTGTTCTTTTGACACCTTGGCACAGTTGCAGTTCATCTACGCACCCTTGTGCACCTTCCTACTCCCTTTTCATTCTTGTATCTCCTTCCATTTTCCCTTGCATGCCTTCCTCCTACGTGCTTATTTTCTCTCCTATCCTATCATGCACTTCTTACGCGCACCTCTGCAAACTTACCTTCCAATTGGCTAAGTCTCTGGCATTCCTCTAGCACACTTACATAGACTAAGTTCCTTTATGTGCCCTCTTTTCTTTCTACCATCACATGCATTCCTTCAGTTGAATGCTTACATCTTGTTTCCATACTTACCTTATGTAATTATTTCTTCCTCTTGCACTCGTGCCTCCCCTCTATTCCACGCTTGCCTCTTGCTCTCGTGCCTTTCACCTTCTTGTGTGCCAGTCACTTTGCCATGTCATCTTTATTTAGACTTGAGTGTGCTACACACAATCTATAAAAGTATGCCAAAAAGGTGTTGAATCTGGACAACCAACCATTGCATGAAACATGGTAGAAAAGATCAAACAAATGAACAATTAGCCGAATCCTTCAATTAATCTGCGTGCACCACATGTTTTGCATGCACTGATGACTCTGATAGCTGTATCTTTTGTTACAGAGCTCTAATCGGCATGCCCCTAGACTTTTCATAGAGAGGCTAACATAAGCTACACATTGGACTATTCAAATTCAAATATAGGTAGGATCTGTTAGGTGGAAAACAGGGAAACATCTCTTATCTCATCAATGCATACGTCCAATCAACCTCAACCATCAGATTTCATCAAATCTTACCTTCTTCCTTCTTCCGCACACCAAAAAAACATGGGGAAGTGTATCTGATAGCCTTGTAGGTGGATTTGTAGACATTTATCACTGGTTGTTGGTGGTTGAAGATTTGAATCCAAGTTTCCCTCCATTTCTCCTTCTCTTCTCTCCTTCTTCTATAAATAAAAAATTTCTACTTTAAAAAAAGCATCCATCCTTGTTGTAATGGCACCATGCCAAAATGGTGGTTGACTTCCCATGGGTCTCAGACCTTAGCATGGTCTCTACAATGTATTCTTGCCTCCTGTTGTAAATGTAAATGATTGTGTGTCCCTTAAGTAATAAAATCATGTTTTGTGGAACTCTTGTCTTTCCTCTCTCGATTCCATTGCATCTCGCCTCTCTTTCTACATTTTATGGCATGTTGTGCATACTCCTATGCTTGCAGTCCCCACATTTATGTGTTACATGCGTTGGAAGGCCTAGTATGTGTGTTTATTTGTGGTGTTTGCCATCCACCCTCTTCTCCTGTGCCCTCTTTGTTTCCTTTGCTGCTTGTGGATAGAGATCAACCCTTTCCATCTGGCATTATCACCTTCCTTAGATTAGGATTTTCCCTTTTTACACATCCTTCTATCTCTGGTCCCTTGGCATGCTTAGTCTAGGATTTTCTTTAAGCATTAGGATTAGCAGTAGTGTTAGAGGTAGGTAGAGGAACCAGCCTTCTCTAGAGATCTGTCTCGAGCATGCAAGCTCCCGTAACTTAGGGATGGTTCCATTATTGTCTCAAACCCTCGATCCTTCTAAATCCAAGATGTGGGTACATATTTGAAGACCAACAATTTCATTTCCTTCTCTTACATGTGCAGGTATCATTGATCTTCAATCATGAGTTCAGCCAAACACAAAATACAAAACATGGGTTTGTTGCATGTTGTTGTAAGTTGAACCTTTAGTCATTGCATTCTCTCCTTGTGATGGAGATCATGCACTCTTGTAATCACCTTACATTAAACCCTGCAAAATAAAACTCTACGAAATAAAATGTGTTAGCAGAGTGTTGTTGATCACCAAAAGGGTTGATCACAACACTTTTATTTGTCCTTGGAATATCTAGCAAGATGAATATACCAAGGCCACTGAAATATTTTAATCCTATGCATTCTTAGAAAATGAGCTAGAAGTCTCAACTCCTGATTTTAAATATGATGTCCTTACTTCCATCTTGTTTGACCTCCTCTGAATTGTTGCATGAATGTATTTCTGCCAACTAGTTTCTTGTATAATCTCAACTTATGGCCATTCAACAATAGCTTAAACCTCATAAGATCTTTGGTGGTGAGTTTTACAAATCCATTAGGAAATATCTTCTCAACTTCATAGGGGCCTAGCCACCTTGTCCTGAGTTTTCCCATATGGTCCTTGTATTTTGAGTAAAATAAGAGTGCCCAGTCACCTTTTTGAAACTACCTTGTCTTGATGTACATGTCATGTGATTTGATTTTTTTCTTCTGCACTACTTCTGTGTTATGTATTACTTGTCTTCTTAATTCATCCAACTCATTGAGTTGGATAATTCTCTACTTTTGGGCTTCAGATAAATCTATGCCTAGCTCAAGTGTAATCTTCAGTGTTTTGTGCTCAAATTCAATTATCAAAATAAAATTATTTCTATATAAGAGTTCAAACGGTGTAAAGCTAGTTGTTGTTTTCCATGTTGTGTTGAATTTCCATATTTCCTTTAGAATTCTATCTACCCAATATTTCTTATGAAGTGAAATGGTCTTTGTCAAGATGGCCTCTATCTCTGTGTTTTTAACTTCTACTTGGCCATTAGATTAGGGGTGGTATTGTGTAGAATTCCTATGCTTAATTTCATACTCCTTAACTAAATCATAAATTACATCAACAGTGAAGTGTGTACCTTGATTAGTAAAAATCTCCCTTAGAACTCCATATCTTGTGAAGATGTGACCATAGAGAAACTTGGCTACTTTCTCACTTTTATAATTTGGCAATGCCTTCATCTCAATCCATTTAGTTAGATAATATGTTCATACCAAGATGTACTCCTGTTGAGATTTAGGATTTATAGGGCCATTGAAGTCTAAGCCCCATTTTTCAAAAGGCTACAAAACCAATTGAGGCTGCAATGACATTTCATCATATCTAGTAGGCTTACTCATTCTTTGACCCATATCACATCTCGTGGTTTATATTGCTACATCCTTATGTAATGTGGCCAATAATAACTAGTTTTCAACACCTTCTACATTGTTATTTTTGTAGCAAAATTCCTCCAAAAGGCTCACTATGGCAGGCTCTTAGGACATCAAATATATCCTCATCATCTATAAACCTTCTCATGATTTGATCTTGTCATGTATGAAATAGAAATCTAGCTATCCAAGACAAATATACACTCTTTTCAACTATATATTTCTTCTCATAGTATAAGTAATGTGGAAGTGTTTACCTAAACCTTACACACTTAATTATTTATTAATTACCTTATAATTAATAAATCCACATCTCCAACCCTGCCACCTCACCTCGCCACCTCACCATGACCTAGCCCTAACCCTAAACTAACCTAATTAAGACCTATAACTTGGTCCAGACCCACACCCATGACTCATCACCCCTCACCCGCACCAAAACGAACCTAATAATGACTTGACCAAGCCCACAACTGACCCCTCGGGAGGAAAGGAGGGAAAGTTGGCTATTTTACTAAAAATAGCCAACTTTGACCTAACCGACATCGGTCCCTACGCGACCGGCGTCGGTTAGGTAACCGCCATCGGTTCCTTGTAAATGACCTCCCCCAACCAAAACAAAGGGATCTGAATTCATTTGCAAGAGAGAGACAAGTGAGAGAGAGAGAAGAGGTTGCAGAGAGGAGTATTGAGCCCAAGACTGTAACTGAGCAACTAGATCACTGTCACACTCATCCAAACATTGGGAGAGTCAGAGGATAGCTTCATCAGCTCACTTCCGATTGCCAGATCATCCCAACTGAGCCTTGCCTTCGCCACTGCATTCCTTGGACCTGCATCCACATCAGAAACTAGTAAGTAGTCTCTTTTATTACCTTGTATGCTTCTAGACACTACTTTGTGAACTTTTGATTCATAGTGATTATAAGCTCACTCCTGGATCTACCACCCGGCAGCACCCTGCACCTAACCTTCATTCATCCATCTCTATATTGCCCCAAAGACAACTTTCTCACTCTCTGAGTCTTCTCTATCACCCTACTACTCCCCTCAACCATCTACCAACCTTCTAAACCCCATAACCACCTTACAACCAACCTCCATTTAAAAGCCCCTAAATCACTGCCCCTACCGATATCGGTTATCCCCTACCGGTACCGGTTTTATAACCGCGGTCGGTTATCCAGTGACCGGCATCGGTCACTGTGACTTATACCAAAAACCAACCTTTCACCTATTTACCTCCAAACAATCTCATATCCAGCCTTGTCTATCCCTGTAACTTGATCTGAACGTATCAATAACCAGTGACCAAACAAACAACATGACATTTTATTATTGGTAGTTTAGTCTCTATTGCTTTTAGTAACGAGGTACCTAAATCGTGATTTCACAATAGCTTCTTTATTATCATTTGCATTAATTTGTATTAAAAGGGAACTGACCACCTTCGAAAGGAAGTCTAATATTTCCTGGGCCCAAGGCAGTTCCCTCACTTATTGTTTAACGAAAATCTGGTGGTCTTGCATTCTTATTTACAGGTAGTCCTTCCCAGACAAAAAGGAGCTCTTCACAATCGGTCTGATCTCTCTACGGTACGCGCACACCTTCCCAACACTCAACAGGTATTCCTCCTAGCCCTAACCCTTATCTGTTTCTCAAGAGAATGAAAAGATAGAAATAACTCTATTCTGGAACAAAATTCTGTGTGAAACATTTTGGCACGCCCGGTGGGACCCTTCTCGGGTTTCTTTCTTTCTTGCTTGTTTTCATATAGGGAGCACACTTGTTGTTTCTTTCTTCTAAATATTCACAAAATATTTTGTCATTTTGGTAAAAGAACTTGTCTTTCTTTCGCATCTTTGCATTAGTGAAAGTCATCTTCTTAACCTCTTCTCTTTCTTTGCTTCATCGAATATCATTTTTGATTTGGGTTTAAAACACGTGCATCACATTCTTGCTTGTTGTTTTTAATTCTAGTGAACGTAGATTAAGTAACAGGTCGTACACGTGGGGGTGATATCCATGGTATTGATGAGAAATTAATCTTACTCTCACTGCACAACACATACCAAATCACATCATAATCTACACAACATCTCAAACATCCCCCCTTCCCGCGGTATTCCTCGCCTGATTGAGGTAGCCTTACAAGCCAAAACAAACTTGACATCTCCCTTAGGTCTTTTGTTTAGGATTGACATCATCTTGCATCTAAGGCATAAGCCCAAAGTGATTAAAACTAATCCTAGGGTTAGTCTCTTGATTTGCTTGTGCATCTTGCTTGTTTTTTTTTTTCTTTCAGTTCTGTTTCTCTGTTATACCCTGTCTCAGTGATCACTTCAGACAGTTTGGTGGGTATACTAAGCCTTGTTATCCCCAAACCAGCAGCCTCTTACATTCTATCTTTGCCTTCACAGTGACCGACACCGGTCCTCTTCTACCGACATCGGTTACACTGACCGACGCCGGCTACCGTCTGACCGACATCGGTTACCAGACCGATATCGATTACTGTGTTTCACAGTTCCTGACAAACCAGCAACCTACCAATTCCAACATTTTGTTGTTGTTTCTGTTCCTGATTGACTAATTCCCTGTTGTATCCTCTTGTCCATGGTTGTTATCACCCGGAAACAAGCCGCAGCCATGGTTTCACATGCTTGTTCCGTGTCTTTTCCTGAGTCACCCCCTTCGCATCCTATGGGGAATCCTACGGACACCAGTGCTTTTCCCAAGATCTCTGTAGGAGATCCAGACTTTGCCAAATTTTTGGATGCTAATCCTAGCACCGTACAGTATTATTTGTCTCATACCCCTGACCGTACACCCGACGGTCAGCTCCTCTTGGGTATGCCTATTAGTATAGCCGCTCACTTAGCCCCTTCCCCACCTAATAACTCCGCCTCACCGTCTTCATCCTTAGCCCCGTCTCCCAGCTCAGTGGCTTCGGTGGTTCATACTGCACCAATTGGCCTTCCTTTGGTTAATCTGGGGCCCCACATATCACTACCATCCACTGCCCCTACCTCATCTCTCCCGCAGATTGCCTCTTTCATAACTCGCTCTCTACCATCTATCCACACGAGCTTTCCCTCTCAGGCTCCGCCCACCTTTTCATTTCCGCAGACTCATCCGGTGGCCTCAACATCTTATATAGGACACCCTTATTCGCTGCACCCCAACACATTCATCATCGTTACCTTATCAACATTCAACCCCACCATTGTCTAGTAGCGGCTCTTGGCCCAATCCTCCTCCGTTTACGATGACAACACCATCATCTAACCCAACCAATGATTTAATCAAACAGATGATGGACAAGATGCAAAATCTTGAGGCTTCTGTTTCAGGAAGCCGTAACACCCTGACATACGAGCAAGTTTGTCGGGAGCCTATTCATCCTTCTGTCCCCCTTCATACATATCCTCCTCAATGGGAATTACCGAAATTTACTCGCTTTAGTAGTAAGGAGGACCCTCAACAACACTTGCGATCGTTTAGACATGCCTGCTATCTGATTGCTCATGACGATGCCTTACTACTCCGTACCTTCCCCATGTCCTTATCAGGACCTGCCTTGGAGTGGTACAGTGCTTTAGCCCAGCACTCAATCTTCTCCTTTAACCAGTTAGCCCAATCTTTCTTGGATCACTTCTCCATCAATATTGCCAAGAAAGTATCCATTACCGACCTCTATGCCATCCGACAATTTGAAGATGAGTCTATCGCAGATTTCGTTGGACGATGGCGGGGCCTCATCAACCAACTTACTTATGCCTTACCTCAAGGCCGAGCTCATCGAACTCTTTACGCGGGCCTGCGCTAAACACATTTCTCCCACCCTCCAAATTCAAACTTTCCGCACCTTTGATGAGGCCTTTACTATGGCTTGGAAACTAGAGATTCGAGCCTTAGAGGAGGAGAAATTGAAGTTGCGCAACAAAAACTCAAATTTCTGAACCCAAGACTCCACCAACAAACCCAACACCACCAACTCTCACGCATCGGTTGCTTCGAAATCAAAAGGAGCCGTACACGTGGTGACGGTCAAATCTCAAGCACCGTCTAATACCCAGCCGAAACCCACCTATAAGTATAAAGCCGAGCCCATCAAGTACACTCCCTTGGGAGAAACTTATGATGTGATCTTGGAAAAATTGCTTAAAGCAGGAGCTATCACCTTGCCTCCTGTTAAACCTCACTCCAGGTTTGATTCCACCCGTGCTATACCTTCTTGGTATAAAGAAAATGACTTCTGTAACTTCCATCGCGTGAAGGGACACAGCCATGAAAACTGCAAGATGTTGAAAAACATAGTGCAGGAAATGGTTGATGCAGGGGATATAACCCTCGATAATCCTAATGCCCCTGCTAATCAAAATTTAAAAATCTTCAACAAACCATTTCCAAACCATTCATCTAACAGTAACACAAACCAAGAAACCTCAGCCGAGGAGAAGAGTGTGCATGAGATCCATGTGGTTTTCAACTCCCAACCAAGGGCTTCCATCGAGGAAATTCTGAATCAAGCCTCTTCACCAACGCAGGGGTCCTCGCCCCCTTCTCCTTCATCAGGACAAGAGGACAGCCCCGCTATTCCTTTACCCATAAAGGAATCAACCACCCAGAGTTCTCTTCTCACAGAAGAGCCTTCTTACACCACATCCCTGCAAGACTGTGAGAGGATGTTATCCAACCTATCTATTTCCCAAACATCTCCTTCCACCACTCTTGCTGCAAAAGAAGAAGGATCACCACTTTTTCTGTCATCCTTAGAGGAGAAACCCCTCGAGCCTACATCACCAAACTCCTTAACCATGACGGATCCTCTAGAACATGCCCTCCTCCCTATCAGTTCTTCATCGCCTAAATCTTTCCAGCGACCGGTTGACCTCTTAACACCCATTGATACAGTGCCTCATTCGCCCCCTGTATCACACCCACAGTGGACGGAATCACAGCCCACTTCTCTTCCATACCAAAATTCCCATCCACACGTGAAGATTGTCATCCCCCAGAAGATAGACGAGTCTTATGGGAATGTTTGAGTACACCATGCTCTACTCAAATGCAGATGACTAATCCAGACACCTCTACCATATGCCCGAAGTTTTTACAAAAGCTCAAAATGCCTATGTCCTCACCTTCACCCCCCTCATCTCTACCGAATACCTCATCCACCTCTATCAACCTAACCAAACCTTCCCCTACGCTTGGGACTTCACCAATACCCAGCCTGACGCACCCACCTAAATGGTTAGATTTATCCAAAAATAAAGCCGTCAATCCACCTAGGAGACAGACCCAATCTCCTCGAGTCCAATCTATGCCTCCGCCACAACTAAAACCCTCACCCCCGATCACACCGGTACAGCAGGCATGGTTTCAACCCTCACCGTCACACCTACCTTCTATATTGGGGCCTCACCCCTCCACCTTGCCTCAATACACCATGCCTCCCACGTCTTCTTTAACACGACCTGCACCTTCTGCACCCATACAGAAATCCACGGGCGTCTCAACACCGTCGCCCCAAGTATCCTGCCTACCTACCAACCCTAAGCAAACTCGATCATCGAAGGACTTGTTTGTTGTCGCTCCTCTTTCCCCATGGTTGTTTCCTGCCACCACGTCATCTGTGGCCTCATCATCTAACCAGCTAAACATGACTTCTGCGCAGAAGAAGCCACGCCTAGTTAAACCCAATCATCAAAATCCCTTGCCTAAACCACCACCCGTACGAACCACTCATACCCAACCATTACCAAAACAATCAATAATCTCACCCACTCAATCAATAGCCTCATCTTTATCTGAATTTGACCCGCTCAAAGGATCTTACGCCAAGATCCTTGATATGTTGGTAGGGGATGCGACCATTTCCCTACCCCCACTCAGACCCTATGATCCATCTAAATCTCGACCTATAGGTTATGATGAATCTAAAATCTGTGCCTACCACCGCACACCAGGACACAATGTAGAAGGATGCAAAGCTTTGAAAGCCATCCTTCACCAGTTGCCTATCTCGGATGGAAAATCTAAGAAAGACAACTTACGGAGGGAAAATCCCTTAGCTTCGATCCCTTCTCCTATACCACCTGTCCCCGCCTCACCAAAATCTATCATCATTGCAACCCCGCCTCTCGAGAACAATGACTTATCCCTACCATCTTCCTCATCTCGTATTCACGAGATCAACATGATTAGCATTGCTACTCGAGGTCAGAAAAACAATGGAAAAGCTAAAGAGAGCACACCTGCGACTTCTCTTTCTCCTTCCGCCATCCCGATCGCACCACCACCTAAAGTGGTTATTCATGGACCTGCCTATCCAGTCTCTGATGGAGTTTCCCATCGCACCATGATCAAACAACTTCACCAATCTCCTGTAAAAATGACACTCTATGATCTCATTCAAACATCTGAATCTCATCGACAAGCTCTAATTGAGATCCTCCAAGGGATAGAGGTCCTACCTAATGAAACCCTACCCGTCGCCTCCATCTTAACACCCAACCACGTCGCTTCTCTCACCAAACAACCTACCTCCACAACCACCTCTGTCCCTGTACGGCAAGCCGCTGCTGTCAATTTTTCCGAAGAAGAAATTGTCGTCTTTGGTGCAGAAGATCCTGACCCCCGCTTTTTTCATTTCGGCTTACGTCCAGGACATCTGGGTACGTCGTGTTATGATCGACGGGGGTGCTAGCCTAAACATCGTCTCTTCCAAAGCCTTCCAACAGATGAATATCCCTCCTAGCTGCATGTGTGCCAACCCCACCATGTTGCGTTCATTCAACGATGCTATTACTTCTACCCTAGGCACCGTGATCCTTAACATTCATGTAGGGCCACGTACCTTGCCCGAACTCTTCTATGTCCTTGAGGGAGAGTTCCAATACAACATGTTGTTAGGCCGCCCTTGGATCCGGGCTATGGGATGTGTTCCCTCCACCTTACATAGATGCATAAAATTTGAGTATGAGGGGAAGTCATACACCGTCACAGCTGACGCTTCCCCCTTCAAAACCTGCAATATGTTATACCACCCTAATGATGTGCTTGTACCAGTCAAGGCACCCATTGATCTGACCCAACCATCTACTTCAACCATGCCTCAACCATCCACCTTAGCCGCACCCACACCTTCGACCAATGAAACCACCGACGTGAATACCTCTTCCTTCCCCGCGGACAACATCCCAACCTCGGATCCCTTGGTAGGTGTTTTTCAATGCCTTACGCTGGGGGAGTACCACCTATACAACGTTAGCACCTTCCATACCCCACAAGAGTATGGACGGTTACATGCGCATCCTACCAACGACCATCGTGTGGGGGAGGTGATCTCCTACGGACCACCTAATTGCCGCACCAACCTAACGTATGGGGGTGTCGACGCATCCTCTGTCACCCCTGAACCTTCCCTTGGTGTGGTTCCCTTCCAATCTGATTTTCAATATCTAACCAACCGTCGTTTCACCCTCACCTTCCTGACTCGCTGTGCTTGGAAAGGTTTTGGTTTCGGTCTTTATGAACAGGGCCGACATACGATCATTCCCATGACTACACGCAAACACAAAGATCGTAGTGGTCTTGGATTTTGTGAACCACCTACACCGAAGAAACCTCATGTCAATTGTATCCAGGAAGATGACGAAGTCACCCCTTCCAAACCATCATCGCCCATTTTTCCATCTTCACCCACGGAGTCGATAGACCCGGAATCTATCCCTCCTAACTTTTTTTTTTTCGTGAATGCTATCTTCCTAGGTCCTCTCACTTATCAACGCGATGGTGAAGACCCATCTTCTCTCCCCCTTTTGTATCCAGACATGATCGAAGAAGACTCGCCTTCGATTAATGTTGTGGAGTGCCAGGATGACGACTCCATCCTCACCTACCTTGGTGCGGATGACTCTTATATTCAATGCGCCTTACCATCTGAAACCCAAACCATGTTGAATGAGTCAACTATAGAAATCAACATCCACATGGAGGATGATCCTCACATTGTAAAGATCAGACAATCTCTTGACGCATCAGAACAAGCCGCCTTCACTACCTTCCTCCGTGCCCGCAATCAAGCTTTCGCTTGGTCCTACGCCGACATGCCAGGAATCGATCCTGACATTGCTGTCCATAACATCACTCTGAAACCAGACTCCAAACCAGTTAAACAGAAACTGAGAAAAATGCATCCACGCATTGCCCTCTTGGTTAAAGAAGAGCTTCAACGAATCCTTTCTGTTTCTTTCATCTTACCTATTGACTATCCTCAATGGATTTCTAATGTCATACCTGTCACTAAAGTGACGGGGGGACTTCAGATATGTACAGATTTCTGGGACCTTAACCTCGCTTGCCCAAAGGATGACTTCCCCCTACCTAGCATTGATCAACTTGTTGATCTCACTGCGGGCCATGAGATGCTTTCTCTCATGGATGGTTTCTCGGGATACAATCAAATTTTAGTAGCCCCGGCTGATCAACATAAAACCACCTTCATTACCCCCTGGGGGACCTTCTGCTATCGTGTCATGCCGTTTGGCCTTAAGAATGCTGGTGCAACCTATCAGCGGGCTATGACTTACATTTTTCATGACATTATGCACACTATCCTCGAGGATTATGTCGATGATCTTCTTGGAAAATCCAAACATCGCAGTGAACATCTCGATGTTTTAACCATTATTTTCGATCACCTGTTACAATACTGTGTTCGTCTTCAACCAAAGAAATGTGTCTTTGGCGTCCTTTCGGGAAAACTCCTTGGATTTATCATCTCTTTGCGTGGCATTGAGGTCGACCCA
Source organism: Taxus chinensis (assembly GCA_019776745.2). NCBI lineage: Eukaryota > Viridiplantae > Streptophyta > Pinopsida > Cupressales > Taxaceae > Taxus > Taxus chinensis. Next base: position 758,393 of record JAHRHJ020002342.1, read on the forward strand.
GCTAAAGTCAAAGCTATCTTAGAAATGCCCCCACCCACTAACCTAAAACAATTACGTAGTTTGCAGGGAAAACTCCAATCTATCCGGCGTTTCATCTCACAACTCTCGGATCGATGTCAACCTTTCCATCATCTCCTTAAAAAGGACATTGTCTTTCAATGGAGTGAGGAGTGCCACCAAGCCTTTGAGGCTCTTAAAGCTTATCTCTTGCAGCCACCCGTGCTTATCCCACCTCAGGACGATCACCCTTTCTACCTTTACCTTTCTGCCACCGACCATGTTGTAGGAGCCATGCTCGCACATCGTGACTCCGAGCATCGAGAGCAAGTAGTTTATTACATAAGTCATACTCTTGTGGATTACGAGACTAGGTATACACACGTAGAAAAGTTGTGCCTAGCCCTATCATTCGTGGCCACCAAACTCTGACATTACCTCCTGAATCACAAAACTTTTGTCATCACCAATGCTGATCCCATACATTATATGTACGCCAAACCTCATCTAAACCAACGCATCGCCCGATGGCTTATGCTCCTCACCGACCTCGACCTTGAGTTTGTACACCAGAAATCAGTCAAAGGACAAACTATCGCGGATCAACTCGCGGAAGCCCCTTTACCTGGGGAACAATTTACCAATTTTACTTTCCCTGATGAACTCATCGCCACCCTTTCACTCAGTGATGCGTCTTATCCGATGACCCTCTTCTTCGATGGATCTAAATGTCAGCGTGGTGGAGGGGTGGGTGTTGTTCTCATTCCTCTTGATGGTGAACCTATGCCTCTTTCATTCAGGCTCGATTTCCCCTGCACTAACAATATAGCGGAATACGAGGCCCTTGTTTTGGGTCTCCATGTTGCGTTACACTTAGGTGTGAAGTCTATTAACATTTTTGGTGACTCTCAATTGGTAGTAAATCAAGTTACTGGCATCTACCAATGTAAAAATGAGGAACTTCAAAAGTACAAATGTTACGTGGATTCACTTTTGACCTTATTTACTCATTATTCTATCCAAACCGTTCCACGCTCAACTAATAAATTTGTGGATACTATGGCTTGCTTGGCCTCACAAATTCCTGCCTCACCAACTGACTCTGACATATTTGTCTTGGTCCAACAACTCTTTGCCCCATCTTACTTAGTCCAAGATGTTTGTATGGTAAATAATGTATCTGCTGATTCGCAGGATACCTGGTATCACCAATTTCACGACTACCTTACAACCTCTGTTCTCCCACCTGACCTTACTAGTAATGGAAAACGTGCTTTTCTTAAAAGTGTTTCTCGTTATGTCATCATGGGGGGACTCCTCTATAAACGTGGCTTCGATGGTATCCTCCTTCGATGTCTAACTGGCACTGAAGTCACCCATACCATCCAACAAGTCCATGACGGAATTTGTGGTGGGCACTTTAGTGGCCTTGCCGTGGCCAAGCGGATCCTTCGCCTAGGATATTACTGGCCTACTCTTAATAAAGACTGCTGCGAATATGTTAAGCATTGTGTTATGTGTCAACAACATGCCAACCTTCAACATACTCCCAGCCACCCGCTACAGGTCGCACGAGATCTTTGGCCTTTCTCACAATGGGGTTTAGACCTTATTGGTGAGATTCACCCACCTTCTTCGCAGCGTCACCGTTGGATCCTCACGGCAACTGAATATTACACTAAATGGGTGGAGGCCGTTCCACTCATTTCAACCAAAAAAGAGAAAATCGTTGAGTTCATCAATCATCACATTATCTGTCGTTTTGGTGTTCCTCATCGCCTGATAACAGATAATGGAAAATCTTTCAAAAATAAGCTGTTACGAGCCCTTTGTGACAACTTTGGTATCAAACTTAGCTTCTCGTCACCCTACTATCCACAAGAAAATGGTCAAGCTGAATCTTCTAACAAAACCTTAACCAAAATTCTCATGAAAGTCATTAACGATTCTGGGAAAAACTGGCATGATCACATCCCCTTTGCCCTTTGGGCTTATCGTACCAGCATTCGTACTTCCACTAATGCCACACCATTTTCTTTGGTGTATGGTACCGAGGCTGTCTTGCCTCTCGAAATACAAATCCCTTCCCTCAGAATATCTCTCCAGGATATTCTCACCAATGATGACTTCCGCCAAGAGCGGTTAGCCCAATTGGAGCTTCTTGACGAGCGTCGTCTTACAGCTCTTGACAACCTTCAACTTTATCAAAAAGCGCATCAAGCGTGCTTATGATAAGCGAATTCATGAGCGTACCTTTAAGATTGGTGATCTTGTCCTCAAAGAGAATCAACACGTAACCAAACTAGAAAAGAGTAAACGTGGAAAATTTGCTCCTAATTGGATTGGGCCTTACATTATCACTCACACTTATGGATCAGGTACTTATCATTTAGCTTCACTTAATGGTAAACCTGAGCCTGAACCCCTTAATGCCTTGCATCTCCGACCATTCTACTGTTGAATTTAGTGTTATATCACTTCTTATCTACCTTGCGCTCGTCCCTTGAGCTCATTTACCACCTCATACACCTTGTTTCGTGCATCTCAAAGTAGAATCAAACTCACGTGGTTTGATCATCACCTCCTCTTAAAGATGCCTTCCCCTTTTTAGTCTGGTCCATGACTTAAAAGTATCAAAATAACAAGTTCTCAATTATACAATTCTGGGATATTCTTGAGTCAAACTTCCTGCAAAACTAGATGCTTCATGCCAAATGGACATCTAGACCTCTAAGCTATAAACTAGACTGCTCCCTCGAAGGACAGCTATGTGCAAAAGCCGCATCTGCTACTATAAGTAGACTGCTCCCTCGAAGGACAGCTATGTGCAAAAGCCGCATCTGCTACTATAAATAGACTGCTCCCTTGAAGGACAGCTATACAAAGTCAGCCTCTATCAGAAGCTTCTCGCATTGATCAGCTTCGTGAAGACCTCAAGAACAACAAAATGCATATCCCATATAGACTTCCCGCATCGATCAGTCTATATCCAGAAAAATAAAAGCAGCATTCAAAAGCACTTTTGAGTCATGGACTTGTCTATTTAGGTTTGGTTCTCTTTCGTCAGAATAATCACCTTATAACAAGTTCTCTGTGCCCCAGCTATACCATCCACCTCACCTCACCATTCTTCAAAAACAACAAAACTCAAGGGACGTGACGTATATCTGATATATTGTGATTATACAACTCTTTTCACCTATCGACTTCTCACCTATGCAAGGTACCTAGGGATTCAAGCTCATCCTACGATAATACGTGGTTTGTTTAGCTCTTTCCAACTATGGGACACTTTTGCCTCTTTTACCCGACTCTAGGATTATGTGTTGACCTTAATCAGGACACGGTTTCCTATGCTTGGGTAGGCTAACCCTCGCTTCACCTATACCCTTACCAACACCAACAACATTACCCTACCAACATCAAACTTTTACCAACCAACGAATTGCCTAACCACAACCAAATTGCCTGAATTCACCTCTCCCTGGTCCTAAGGGAGAACTACATCGGTCTGAGGCCCCTCCTTGCTTTGTGCAATGGGCTATGTAGGCAGCACTTAGGAGACAATGGGGTCTCCCAAGGTTAGCTCGACCATCCCCTACCATAACCTATCATGTGTTGTGTCTTCCTTAAAAATATAAATACGTGAAAATATTTATAACCAAACCCTTGCCTATCACCTTTCTTTTCATCTCTACCCACTTACCTTACCACATCCTATTCATAACCATGCAAAATCTAATTCCAACCAAAACTTATACCTCTTGGGATGCAGCAGCTTGAGGTGGAACCTGTCTTCCCTCTCCTCTCTGCCTGCTGGACGCTTCTCCTTGTTCAGCCATGTTCACCACCCTCTTCACTATAACTTGCCTTTACGCCTTCTTAATCCAAGCCCACGATCACTTTACCTGTCTCTTTCCTCCTTATCACTCAATTCTCCCATGCAATTAACCTGTATGGACGTCAACAGCCTCGCATCCTCGTATTTAACATGTTGCATGACTCTAAAAATAAGAATTTGAGTTGTCTCCCAAGCCTTTCTATTTTTTTAGAAAAGCTCGTTTTAGCATAACCGATATCGGTTACCTAACCGGTATCGGTCACATAGTGACCGACATCGGTTAGCTAACCGATATCGGTCACCTGTCTCCTTTTGCTTATACCTAGGCCTTTTCTTTGTTTTTTGCAAATTTTTGGCGGAGCCCGCCTCTTTTCCCTGCATAACGACATCACTATCCAACTCCATCATCATCATAACATCAACATTTCAAAACATATGCATATCAGCAAAACATCATCAACATCATCTATATACATCACATTCCAATACGATCGACAAAACACATGCAACATTATAATATATGCATCAAATCAAAAATTATACACACCATGTGGATCAAACTCATCATCTATATATCGTCAAATCAATGTCAAAATATACAAATTACCCTGCATGGGCCTCTGTAATCCAAAATACAAAGTCGGCATGCAAGCCGCTGTCTCTGTCAAAATCACGACTCGGCTCGCAGGCCGGTCTCTCATGTCAAAAATATACTCGGCTCGTAGGCCGGTATCAACTATACAAAATGTACTCGGCTCGCAGGCCGGTATATACAACAACAATGAATACATAAATCCTATGTGGGCACGCAGGCCCCTATATGCACACTCGGTTCGCAGACCGGTGTCTCTATCAAAAATCATCTATCCACCTCGACCAAAAATGTCTCTGCTCCTGGGGTGACTCAGCTCTCTCCTCCTCCCTCGGCCCGTCCCTCAGCTGGCCCCTGTGCCGGGTCTCACCTCCTACCTGTAACCGACCCACCGGCTGTGGCTGCGGCCACCTGTGACCTGTGACTCTGGGAAGTCTCGGCTCTATGAGCCGCATATGGCTGATACTCTACTCCGGTACCATCTAGTAGGTCCTGATAGTAACGGGCCTCCGCTCTAGCCTCCATGTAACGGGCCCGTGCAACCATGGCTGGTGGGGCTGGTCCCCCGGCTCCTAATAGAAGTGGGCCCTGCCCTGCCTGTATGCCCTGAACCTGAGCCGGTACCTGTGGTGGCGGTGGAGCTGCCATCGGAACCTGAACAGGGACCTGAGGTTGCACCTGTGCCTGTGCCTGTGCCTGTGCCTGGGCTAACTGCCCCTGTAACACCCCAATCTGTGCCTGTGTGGCAGCAAGCTGCCCCTGTAATACCTGCACCTGACCCAGGAGATGGTCCCTCTCCACTGTAACAGCCGCTAAATCTGGCTGTGCTGGCTGTGCTCTCACGGCCGCCCTCTGCCCTGCCCACCAAACCAAAAATGAGCCTGTAACCCCGGCATCATCCACTGTGTCATCTGTCGGTCTCTCTGCTACCCAGACTGGGTCAAATGGCTGTGGTAGAGGTAGTGGTGCCTCTACATCCTCCCTCCGATACTGTGGGAGGGGAGGTGGCACATCCTGCCGTAGTCCTAGCTGTCGTCGTACCCTCTCTAGGGGAATCCGCTCATACTCCCCGGGTCTCCGTCCAGCTACCCAGAAGCTGTACTGGATCCATCGCAGCTGTGCTCGGGCTCCTCCATGGGGCTGATGGCCTCTGTATGGCCTCCATATAATATCTAATGCAGTCAGGCCCTCTAACATATGTCTGTAAAAGGTGACATCCCACCCTGCGACCACTGCTCGTGGCTGGCCCATGACCCCCAACCACCTCTGAAACCCATATCTGTAGACTACCTGTGGCCCTGGCTGCTGGGGCAACCCTACTGGCCATATACACATGATGTGCTCGTATGCCCAGCAGTGTAACAAGAATGTCAAACATATACCAAATCACCTCATACGGCGATAGCCCCAGAGCTCTCTGTATAGCTGCACCAGATACACTGGTGCCCATGCGTAGCAGGTGTGCTCCTCCACCATCTCCTGTAAAACTCCCATCAGAGCCCGTGGGAAGTGGCCTCCCTCTGAGTCAGGGAGGGTGAAGCAGGTGATACCGACCATCATCAGCACGGCAAGCTGTGTCTCCCGTCGATGAGCGCGATACATCTCACCGTAGCAGATGCTCGCACTATGATACGTAATCAATGGGGCTGCATCCCGAATACCTGTAGGATGCTATCCATCACTGTCTCGGCATCCACCTGGAACACCTCCTCACCTATGATCGGCAGTCTCAGGATGTGATACACATCCTCTAGGGTGACTGTCATCTCTCCAGTAGGGAGATGGAAGGCATTGGTTACCGGATCCCATCTCTCGATGAGGGAAACCATCAGGCTGTGGTCCCTATCCACAGCCCTATACCTCTGGACTCCACCGAGTCCAACCTCCTGCATAACTGCCCACTGCTCTGCGGTCACATGTGGCCACATCCGCTCCAATAGGGGCGGCATCCGATCTCGCATGGTCAACTGCTGGCGTGCCTGCAAAAACAACCCACTCCGTCAGTCCTACCCTTAACAAAATAACCTATCCTACCCTAATCAACTTATCCCACCTAATCCCCACTAGCAATTCACCCACCTCACCCACAAATCCACCTTCTCCCCCCTCAACCCTATAATCTATCCTACCCGCCTAAACCAACACCCAACAAAGCCATTTTACAATCCTACCTCCTACCCATGGTGACCGCTATCGGTCACCCTCGACCGCCATCGGTCCCCCACTCGCCTATGTCCAAATTTTAAGACCCGACGTCGGTCGACACATGACCGACGCCGGTCTCTGCACCTACCAATCTATACCTAAAAACTGTGACCGATGTCGGTCGACTAGTGACCGACATCGGTCACTGTGGGGTTTAGGGGCCGAACCGAAAACGGCCCCCAAACCCCCTTTTTTTCCTATTTCTACCCATTTACCCAGCACAATTGCCTAAAACCTTACCCACCCTGACGTTTTTGCCTACCTAACATATCTACCCAATCCATTTTACTGTTTACCTTCATTTATTCATTATTTTATCAAATTTTGGATTCCTACCCCAATACCCAAATCCCAGCTAAATTCATAAAATTGACAAAAATAGGGGTTCAGAGCCTACCGGTACGACTACACGTCATCGTGGTGGGATAGGTGGTGGTGGTCCAGCTCCTCCAGCACCAGCACCTCCTGCTCCTCCAGCCTGTGCCATAGCTCCAAATCTCCTCAGCAGGGTCCTCAACCAATCAAGCTCTGCCTCCTGATCTCTGGGGCCTACCAATAACTCACTCACCCACTCAACTAGTGCCAACTCATCCCAAACACTCGACCCAATCAATTTCAAAACTCAACAAGAGATATTTTGGTGCTCAAATTCACAATGTGAAAATGACGTGCCGCTTTTTTCTTTTTATAGGTTTTGACCTCTAACCGATATCGGTTAGGTCATGCCCTAGAAGACCGATATCGGTCTTCTAACCGATATCGGTCACCCCTAACCGATATCGGTTACCTGCTTATTTTAACCTAACTCCTGCCCTTATCCACCAATCTCCATTTTTCACCACATCACCTACCCCCGGCTTTGCTAAATAGCCTTATTTTGAATTCATCGGCCCGACCTAAGGCCGCAACAATCGGCCCGACCCCCAATCGGCCAACCAATCGGCCCGACCCAAGGCCGCAACCAACCAATCGGCCCGACCCAAGGCCGCAACCAACCAATCGGCCTGACCAACCAACCAATCGGCCCGACCCAAGGCCGCAACCAACCAATCGGCCCGACCCAAGGCCGCAACCAACCAATCGGCCCGACCCAAGGCCAACCAACCAACCAATCGGACCCAAGGCCGCAACCCCGACCCAAGGCCGCAACCAACCAATCGGCCCGACCCAAGGCCAGCAACCAACCAATCACCCCAAGGCCGACCCAACCAACCAATCATCGGCCCGACCCAAGGCCGCAACCAACCAATCGGCCCGACCCAAGGCCGCAACCAACCAATCGGCCCAACCCAAGGCCGCACCCAACCAATCGGCCTGACCCAAGGCTGCACCCAACCAACACCAATTAAGTACCTCGACTCGAGGCCTGCAAATTACGATTCTATCCACCCATCATGTAGCTGTTTGTTCAATCGAGCTCACCTGTTCATGTTTTAGCATGACTAGGATACTTGAATTGATCAGCCGACCAGCTTTGCCTAGACCGAGACCGTGACATTTATCTCAACCAAACCAACCATTTGGTACTGCCGAACATGCCTAAACGTTCCGGTACCTTACCCGTTATATCCCCTGGAGCTACTTCCTATGCCTTGGATACCAGGATTATATCAACCTTGTTTGGATAAACTATCGACCTTTGCCTATGAATTGCTTGTTTGCTCTTCAAATCGTGTACCCTGGTCACACTACTGCATTTCAACGTGTGTCTGCTTCCTTGAACTTACCCCACCATCTTACCATCATCTCATCATCATTCACCCTTTATCAACCCTATCCCTGATTTCACGTCGCCTCAATCTGTGATAGATTTGAGGGGGATTACCTATACCCTTAACTGGGGCAACCACTTCTTATTATTGTCAGTGCAGCTTTACAAGACAAGCTACACGACAACAAGGGGCAAATGTAGACACCAAATTTGGGTCTTACGATGCCCTGTGCCCCGCATCTCGTCTCGCAACCTAACCCTACCTCACCACCTAAACCTTACACACTTAATTATTTATTAATTACCTTATAATTAATAAATCCACATCTCCAACCCTGCCACCTCACCTCGCCACCTCACCATGACCTAGCCCTAACCCTAAACTAACCTAATTAAGACCTATAACTTGGTCCAGACCCACACCCATGACTCATCACCCCTCACCCGCACCAAAATGAACCTAATAATGACTTGACCAAGCCCACAACTGACCCCTCGGGAGAAAAGGAGGGAAAGTTGGCTATTTTACTAAAAATAGCCAACTTTGACCTAACCGACATCGGTCCCTACGCGACCGGTGTCGGTTAGGTAACTGCCATCGGTTCCCTGTAAATGACCTCCCCCAACCAAAACAAAGGGGGGAAAATTGGGATCCAAATTCATTTGCAAGAGAGAGACAAGTGAGAAAGAGAGAAAAGGTTGCAGAGAGGAGTATTGAGCCCAAGACTGTAACTGAGCAACTAGATCACTGTCACACTCATCCAAACATTGGGAGAGTCAGAGGATAGCTTCATCAGCTCACTTCTGATTGTCTGGATCATCCCAACTGAGCCTTGCCTTCACCACTGCATTCCTTGGACCTGCATCCGCATCAAAAACTAGTAAGTAGTCTCTTTTATTACCTTGTATGCTTCTAGACACTACTTTGTGAACTTTTGATTCATAGTGATTATAAGCTCACTCCTGGATCTACCACCCGGCAGCACCCTGCACCTAACCTTCATTCATCCATCTCTATATTGCCCCAAAGACAGCTTTCTCACTCTCCAAGTCTTGTCTATCACCCTACTAGTCCCCTCAACCATCTACCAACCTAAACCCCATAACCACCTTACAATCAACCTCCATTTAAAATCCCCTAAATCACTGCCCCTACCGATATCGGTTATCCCCTACCGGTATCGGTTTTATAACCGTGGTCGGTTATCCAGTGACCGGCATCGGTCACTGTGACTTATACCAAAAACCAACCTTTCACCTATTTACCTCCAAACAATCTCATATCCAGCCTTGTCTATCCCTGTAACTTGATCTGAACGTATCAATAACCAGTGACCAAACAAACAACATGATATTTTATTATTGGTAGTTTAGTCTCTATTGCTTTTAGTAACGAGGTACCTAAATCGTGATTTCGCAATAGCTTATTTATTATCATTTGCATTAATTTGTATTAAAAGGGAACTGACCACCTTCGAAAGGAAGTCTAATATTTCCTGGGCCCAAGGCAGTTCCCTCACTTATTGTTTAACAAAAATCTGGTGGTCTTGCATTCTTATTTACAGGTAGTCCTTCCCAGACAAAAAGGAGCTCTTCACAATCGGTCTGATCTCTCTACGGTACGCGCACACCTTCCCAACACTCAACAGGTATTCCTCCTAGCCCTAACCCTTATCTGTTTCTCAAGAGAATGAAAAGATAGAAGTAACTCTATTCAATCTAAGTGTCATTCTGTGTGTAGTTGAGTAGTGCATGTTATTGATTCAATCATGATTACTATTTAAAGCTTGTTCTTTCATAGATCTGAGGGTAGCATGCATTGTAGAATGATGGATTAGTTATGAATCTATATGTTTCTTCCTTCATCATGCTAACATCCTGCTACAACAACCCTAAAGAGGGACCTGGTACCTTTGCGTGCTTTGGGTGAGCGCTCAGTCAAGGCTGAGTGATGTGCCAACATGACTAGGGTGTTATCTGGTAAATTCTAGGCTGCATCATTGGTTCCGTTGCCGGGACCTCTTTTTCTTGTTTTTAGGATGGTTCATGATGAAGACATACCGGTTAACTCTAGCAAGTATTGAGGAATGGATACATGATCTGGAGGAAGAATATGCATGGTAGTTCAGCAGTGGATCTGAGTTTAATGCATGCACTTGGGTAGAACAGAATCTGTATGACAACTTATATGAGAGATTTTTCACTATCTTTCTAGTAGAACTATATGAGTGGCTTACTGCTTATGCATCTCAGTGGAATTGGAGGTATCATGCACTTGTCTGGACACAGGAAGAATTTCAGGCCCTTTATGATGCTGATCTGATCTGGACTCACACTGTGGATACATGGTTTCATGGTGTTCTAAACAGTTATATTCTGGAATATTCAATTTTGACGTACTCTTGCCCAGAGGTAGCTGAATTCCAGTTTTTATGGTATCCAAGAGGAACATATTTGCAAGGTATTCCACTGGCGATCAAGATCTTGATGGTAACTTTTAACCTAGAGAGTAAACCGATGGCTAACTAAACTTCACCATGTGAGGGCAGGAACAGGTTTGGTTTAAGATGGTAGACCTAGCGGTAGAGAGGTAGAGAGAGGAAAGGTGGCTTAAGTATAATGAGGCACATGAGAGGGAGATAGAGAAGTAGCATTCCATTACAGAAAGTATGGCATTGAGGAGAGAGATGGCTCATGAAGGATTTACAGCTCATGTAGAAGACGTGGAGCCAGAGCATCAGGAACTCCCCCATCTTGGAAAGCATGATAGAGATCCCCCCTCGGCCTCACACAGAAGTGTGCCAGTAGAGACTACCTGGACCATGGGGGTGCATCTTAATCCACCTGGTGACCTAGCCCTTGCGCTTGGTTTTTCAGTATCTAGTACGACAAGTAACCAACAAACTAACTTGGGAAGTAGGAGAGCAGGAGTAAGTCAGGGATCAAGTACATCAATGGCAGGATAGACGGCTTCAATGTTATTTGGAGGAACATTCTTAGGTGCATCATCCACACAGAATGTTGGATTCACCTCTGGAAGTGGAACTACCTCACAGACTGTAGGGGTTCAGTATAGTACTACTGTCAGAGCACAGGGGAGTACATCTACAGGTCCTATTCCAACTACAGGTGGAGGATCAGGAGGTATAGGTGGTTCTAGTTCTAGTGGATCTGGTGGTTCTGGAGGTAGAGGGAACACAGGAGGTTCTGGATCAGGTGGTCAAGGTCCGCAGCAACCACAAAATATCTATATGGAGATGTCTCTTCATCTCCCAGAATATAGAGGTATAGAGGATGCTACCGAACATGTGCATATGTGTGAAATCTTGTGGCATGCTAAAGGGATCATGACTTGCTGAGTGTAAGGCAAGTCAATTCACTAGTACATTACAGGGGCGTGCACATAGCTGGTATAGGAAGTTTGACCCTGATCAAACTTGTGTGGATTATGCAGCATTGAGGGATGCTTTCTTGAAAGAGTTCCATATCCCTGAGTTTGAGCAGAAGAGTATAAGTGCGCTCAAGGATATCAAGCAAGGCACTACTGAGAGTGTACGTGAGTATGATGCTCATTTTAAGACACTTCTATCTAAGCTATCTTATGATATTCATGCTAGCCAGCATGCACAATGGTTCGTTGGAGGATTGATTACACCTTTTAGACAGGGTTGTCACATAAGACATACACTGATCCATGTGAAGCACTGGAAGTAGCTTTGCATGCTGAGGTAGTTGGGAGCATTGACACTGGCATTAGTCCATTCCTAGAGGCACAGATTGCAGCTATGGAAAAGTAGTTAGAGAAGCTATCAGCAAATTCAGCCCATGAAACATGCTCAGGAATTTGGTGTACAGATTGTGAAGTGGAAGGTCACACCAAGGATAGTTTCCCTCACAGATCTGTATGCTCATTACTATTGGACTGTGAGATTTGTCATTTGAATCATGATGCTAGTCACTGTCCTTTGTTACAGCACATGATAAGGAAGAATGTATCTTGCTTTTGCAAGATTTGTAGGTCCATGACCCATGATACTGAGGATTGTCAGTTGATTGGTCAGATCCAGGATGCTATAGACATTGGGGTACGACAGACAAGTATAACAGATAATTCTAAGGGTAAGAATGAGCACCAGGATTGGGATCATAATCAAAAGTGCTATGACAGGAATGAGGGGCATTTTAAAGGAGGTCATGGAAGAGGACGTGGATATAATGGTGGATATGGAGGATGAGGCCATGGTGGAGGAAGAGGTGAGTTCCCTCATGGAACATGTTATACGTGTGGATCTCCTGACCACTATAGGTGTAAATGTCCTCATAATATTGCATGTTCTTTCTGTGGAAAGAACCATAGCTATGAAGAGTGCCCGGACTTATATGAGCATCTGAGTAAGCAGCATAAGCAAGAAAACAAAGGTGTCAGGATGGTTAGAATCCAGTGTGTGGTAGAAGATCAGTGGATGCCCAAGATAGCAGAAGGACCTGAGGCATTGACAGTGAAGATTACTACATGTGCTGAAGTGGCACGCGCAAGAGAGGCATTGCACCAGAAGCCTATGATCACCAAGGAGGAGGTTTTGCATGCAAGGTACCCAGATCCTGCTCATCAGAAGGAAGTTTACCAGGATACCATGGAAGTGCTAAGGAATCTTCAGGGTGAGATACAATACCTAAAGGAGTAGAAGAAAGCATCAGAGACAGTCCAAACTGATATCGATGATCTGCGAGAGGTGTGCAAGATGTTGCGCCAGGAGAACATTATTCCACTATTAGGAAGTTGGTTAAAAGGGAACACTCCATGCGCAAGTCTTGAGACCGGATGAAAGATTCTGCATGTAAATCTTCCCCCTGATAGCATTGACTATGACAAAGAAATTACTCTGAATGTTGTTGTGGATGGGTGGTTGTTGAGCAACATATTGATTGATACAGGTGTGGAAGTAAATGTGCTTACATTAGATGCATGGGTACAAATGGGGAGGCCTCCATTGCAGCCATCATCTAATGTGTTATTTATGGAAAACCATACTAAGGCCACTCCTATAGGATTTTTTAAAGATGCATCTATAACTATACAAGGGGCCAAGTTCACTGGGGATTTTGAGGTATTAGCACTTGCAGAAGCAGACAATTTTCCAGCCCTGCTTGGATGCCCTTGGTGTTATGTGAATAATGCTGACTTGAGATTCAATAAGGGGTATATCAGCTTTGAAAACAAGGAGGAAAGGGTTGTGATACCTTTGACAGATGGGAAGTCTACACCATATGTTGAGCCTCTAAGTGAAGAGGAATTAAATCAAATTTATGTACGTGCTATTCAGGACCCAGAGGTCAATGAGCCATCAAAAGAAGGCATCCTACAGTGGGAGGATTCTCATTCTATTAGTGATACTATGAGTATTGCTTGTGAAAATTGGGCTCATGGTACATATGAATTAGTAGGGCGTGAGGTGAAAAGTGTGGTTGCGTGCAAGAATGGACTTCATTCGATTTGATGGATAGGTAGCACAGTACCTTGGTATACATGGGCAAAAGATCTTCCTACATTTTTGAAGGCCATGGAAACACAGTGGACAGATCAAATTAAGAGAAGAGATATGTTAGTATATACCTTGCGTGGGACAATAATGCACTGGTGGGTAGTCCACAGAGATAATCTTATAAACTGGGAAGAGATTGGAGTCACTTTGTCTACTAGGTTTATAAGGAACAATGCACCTACGCAAATCTACACTTATCATGGTGATCAACCTGTTCAGCATCACATTCAGTAGTGTGAGAGACTCTAGACAGCAGGACAGGAAGCATTACCACCTTCACTCTGGGTGCATAGATTGTATTCTATGCTACAAGGATGTGCACGTGCCTGGTATGTATATGCAGAACTACATCGAGAGACTGGAAACTGGCAAGATTTGACTACAGGAATGATCCAGACCTTTGACTACTTCTCGACTAAACCTCCTATAGAAGAGGCATTAAAATTTTCAAGTGCTTAACTATGGGAGATAGTGCAAAAGTAGAAGAGCATATTCAGGAATTATTTGGTGAGACAGAGTCTGGAGCATGTTTTGAAAAGGAAGAAGAAATGGACTCCATACTACTTGAATGTGCTTGCCTTGAGAAAGAGAAAGGAAAGATGGTTTACATCGTGGATGATGAGGAAGTTGAGAACCTAGATATTGAACATTCACAAGGGGTGCGAGGTCTTGGATAGTGCAGACAAGGATACGTGCGTGCCTACCATGAACCCGTGAAGACAAAGAAGGTGAATATAGGTTCGGAGGCTGAGCCTAAGGAGGCCATAATTGGAGACTACTGGTCAGACTCGGAGGTAGCAAAGATCATTGAGTTACTCAGGGATTATCAGGACTTATTCCCTCGAGGGTATCATGAATTTAAAGGTGTGCATGAATCACTTGGGGAAATGAAGATAAAACTTAAGGATGGTGCATGAATAGTTAGAAAGAGACCTTACAGAATGAATCCTAATTTGTGTGAAAAGGTAAAAGAAGAGATTGATAAAATGTTGAAATCTGGAATTATCAAGCCCCTTGATGAGTCAGAATGGGTTAGCCCAATGGTGATCAGTATCAAGAAGGATGGATGAATTAGAATATGTGTGGACTATAGGGAGTTGAATGTTGCATGTGTCATAGATCCATTCCCTATGCCATTCACTGAGGAAATACTAGAAGGAGTTGCAGGGTGCGAAATATATTCCTTCACAGATGGGTTTTCTGGGTATCATCAGGTTAGGATTGCTCAGGAGGATCAAGAAAAGACAACATTTACTACTGAATGGGGTAGTTTTTCCTATATTGTGATGCCTTTTGGATTGAAAAATGTGCCTGTTGTATTCTCGTGCATAGTTGTTCAGGCATTCAAATATTTTATTCACAACTTCTTACAGGTCTACCTAGATGATTGGACAGTATATGGGCTTGTGAAAGATCATTGTGACAATCTGTGCTTAATGTTTGAATGGTGCAGACAATTGAGTATCTCTTTGAACATCAAGAAGTGCATATTTTCTACACCATTTGGGATACTGTTAGGACATATAATCTGCAAGGAAGGTTTGCTGGTTGATCCAGCTAAGGTTGCAGTCATTTTAGGCCTGGAAGTGCCTACCAGTCAAAGTGAGGTGTGTGGATTTTTAGGTCATACAGGATATTATAGAAAATTCATCAAAGGGTATGCCAAAATTGTTGCACCCTTGGAAGAATTACTGAAGGGGAAAGGTACATTTTATTGGGGAGAACCGCAACAACGTGCGTTTGAGATATTAAAAGAGAAACTTACTACCGTGCCCATTCTGTGCTTTCCCTCATGGGATAAACCATTTCATGTGCATGTGGATGCTTCTGGCATGGCCATTATGGTTGTGTTAGCTCAACCTGGTGAAGGTATTGTAGATCATCCAATCTATTTTGCTAGTAGGAAGCTGACTCCTGCTGAATGGAATTATACAACTACAGAGCGTGAAGCTTTGTCAATGATCTATGCATTGCACAAGTTTTGACAGTACTTGTTAGCAACACCATTTGTGTTTTATACAGATCACATGGCATTGAATTACTTGGTAAACAAGCCCATCTTACAGGGGTGCATATGCAGATGGGTGCTCCTATTTCAAGAGTTTGACTTCACAGTTGTGGTGAAGCCAGGGAAAAGCAATTCTGGACCAGACCATTTATCTAGAATCAATTCAGGAGAGGAAGCACAGACAATTGAAGAAACCATGCCAGATGCACAGTTATATAGGTTAAAACGTGCACCCATGGAATTAGAAGACATTGTTGTCTTTCTACGAAATAGGTATGGCACCAGAAGGAATGAAAGCATTAGAAAAGAAACAGCTTGCTATACGCGCGACACCATTTATGTTAATCAGTGGTGACCTCTACAAGCTAGGCAGAGATGAAGTATTACGCCATTGTGTATTAGAGCATGAGTGTAAGGATATTATGGAAGAAGCTCATGGTGGTATTGCAGGAGGCCATTATGCAGGTGATGCGACTGCCTGGAAGATCCTACTTGCTGGATTATGGTGGGAGACATTGTATAAGGACTGTAAAGAATATTGTAAGGTGTGTGATCATTGTCAGTGCCTAGGAAAACTAGGGCAAAGAGATGAGATGCCTTTGAGACCAATTACTAGTGCCGAACCATTTGAGAAATGGGCCATTGACTTTGTAGGACCTATTTCACCAGCCGCGCGTAGGACTGGATCATGCTATATCATTACTTGCACAGATTATCTCACATGGTGGGTAGAAGCAACACCTACAAAGGACTGTACAATAGCTACAACAGCTAGGTTTCTATGGGAGAATGTTCTTACAAGATATGGATGTCCTTTAAGCTTGACAAGTGATTGGGGTACACACTTTTTGAATGAGACAATCAGGATCCTATTAGATGAGTTTATTGTTGCACACCATAAAACTACACCCTACCATCCTCAGGAAAATGGAACTGCTGAGGCTTTCAACAAGATTTTGAGCCAGACTTTGACAAAAATTTGTGATGTTGGAAGAAAGGATTGGGATGACAAAGTGTCAGCTGTTCTTTGGGCATATAGAACAACTTACAAGAGATTGAACAAAGCCACACCGTTTCAGTTGGTGTTTGGCATGGAAGCCATTCTCCCTATATAATTTATGTTACCTTCTTTATGCATTGCACGTGCACTGGAGGTCTAGCTGATGAACAGGATTTAGAAGAGCGTATCGAAAAGATGATTCAACTGGATGAGTGATGAGCCATAGCACGATGGAGTCAGAAGTAGGAAAAGGCCAGGCAGAAGGCATGGCATGACAGAAACATAAGGGATAAGAAGTTTGAGATTGGACAAATGGTACTTCTTTATGACTCAAAGTTCTTGCGCCATCAAGGAAAGCTTAAGGTACATTGGTCGGGGCCGTATGTCATCACTTCTATACTTGAATCAGGTGCTTTCCAGTTAGAAGCACTTGATGGAACATGGCTACCTGGTTACTTTAACGGGAGTAGGCTGAAGCCCTACTATAAATAAGTCTTCTTGGTGTTTGTAATAAGGTAGTATTGCCATTTAGATTAGGTTTTCAATTATGTATTTCCTTAATGTATTTCCTTCATTGTCGCTATGCTTTGTCAATTTAGTTGTTGTTTTTGTGTAATAAGTGTGCTTGCGCGCATGAAGCTAATTACTATATGAAGAATGTTTATGTGCAGAGGACTGCACATACCTTTAGTGTGGGGTGGTTGTAGTTATCCAAGTAAAAGACTGTGGGAATTGAAAGGTGAAAGGAATAAGCTGCTACGGGTGTGCTTTAAGTCAAAAGAAGATTGCTTCTCAAAAGTGACCAAGGATGGAGATGAATGAAAGAACAGTATAACGTGAGGTAAGTGGAGGCCATGATAACTACCAGGAGAAGGTACAGTGATGAGGTACTCAGGTGCAAGGGCATGCGCTGAAGAGAAGTCTGTGACCAGAGGGTAGGAAGGTGTGCTAGAAGGTTATAGCTGGGGTGCGAAGATGTACCGTGTGGAATGAATGAATTTGGTCAATGAATGAGGGGATATTTGGTAGGTGAAGGAGCAATAAATGCATCAAAATTTGAAAAAAATTATATAAGGATGGAATGCAGATTCATTTTTACCATTGCGACTAAGAGTATTTGAGGAAAGAGCCAAGTGTGAAGAGCTGAGTGATCGGGTTAAGGTGTGAAGGGTGTGAAACCAAGCGTGACAACCAGATCTGTGTGATAAGAAGCTTGCATCCCTGGTGGTGAAGGGTTTGAGTGAAGCAGGGAGACAGAAAAGAGTTAGGTTATGAGGTTTCCACCTAGGGCATGATTGAATCGAGATAGGGTTTGATTCACAAAGTTGTTACAGAGTTAAAGAGGAGACATTTGCAAAGTAAAAATGGCACCTAAGAAGGCATCTGCAGCAGCAGTAAAATCAAAGAAGAAGGTGGTCGTCAAGGAGGAAGAGATGGCACCCGAAAGCCATTTTTCAGAAATGCAATATCCAGAAGGAGTCATCATTGGCTAGGAATGGGATTCACCCATCAGAAAGAGAAAAGTAAGTGAATACAATCACAGGACTTTGGAGAACAAGAAGGAGCTCGATTCCTTGCTCACTGCTAGGATGAACAAGTGCACGATGGATGACATGCCAGTTTATGATGATGTAGGTGAGAAGCTTCTGAAGAGAATTGGGGTCTACCAATTATATGAGCTTCCATATTTTGGGAAGTATGAGCCCTTGTATCAGTGGCTCATGAGCAGGGTGCATGAGGACTTCTTCTACTTTGCAGGATGCAGAGTTAGAATCTCATCTGTGCTTATCTCATCAGTTACAGGTTTGAAGGCCACAGGAGAGGACATAAAAAGTGATCTCACAGATAAAGCCATGATTTTAAAGACCAGACAGGAGTTGGGGTACCTGAAGGGTCTGTGGAATGGATATAGACAAATTGAAGAACTGTCCAGTTGTGCAAGCTGCAACACACCTTGTTACAAAGTTGAATGATCAGGAGTGGTGGTCATAGGTAAATACTATGTGGTTACATGTTGCACGTAAGATGTCAGAAGGGGCAATCTACAACATTGTAGGCTATATTGCAGAGTAAATAGTCGAAGAAGTGCACACAGGAGGGAAGATCAGCTTTGGGGTTGTTCTACTATCACTGGTATTCATGGAGATTGGAGTACCAGATGGACCGAAGGAAAAAGTATGGGAATACCCCATGGAGAACAAGTCACCAGCTGAAAGATTCAACAAGTATCTATGTAAAGGGGCCATGACAGATGACGTAAAGCAAAGGGTAGAGAAATGGTATGACAGGCTCCGCGTGGCATTTGGAGAAGAGTGGCACATCCCAAAGGACCTACCATCAGTGGTAGGGAAACAAGTCAGTTTGTTGTACATCAACATTTTTGCATCATGTGCTTCCCAATGAAAGATGGAGTCTGGAGCCCTTGGTGTAAATTTCCTTACGCATTCACTGCAAGGTATTTCCAAGCATCTGTTCATAGATTTACAGACACGTGCCGACTGGTATTCAATGCAGATAAGGTAGACTGTGACTACCATACGTTGAGGAAGAAGTATGTGTATCCTGGAAGAAGTGCTTATACAGAGAGGATCATTTCAGAGGTGTTGAATATTAAGCCAATAAGTCTGGCTGTAGCAGATGTGGGGGCAGCATTGGTGTATCTTTATTTGAAGCCAAAGATGGAGAATAACAAGTATGTGGAAGGTGAGTTCACACTTCCAGCACCACCAAAGGGAAAGCATACAATGGAGAACATCCCAGTGCCTAAGCCCACAGAGCCAATTGAAGTGGAGGATGAGGAGGAGGAGCGTGAAGATAGTGGTGGTTTGGAGCATAGAGGTAGGAGACATCCTACAAATAAGGGTGAAGCTGAGCATGCCATTACACCACCTCAGCCACAAGAGGGGGATGATGAGGACTTGAATGCAGTCCAAGGGGAGCACAGGTTTAAGAGGGTGTTTAGGAGAACAAGGACCCAAGGTGCTACTCCAACCATGGTGCGCAAATCACCCAGACTCTCTCCACAAAAGGAGGCAACCATGCAAAGAAGGAGGAAACTGAAGTTAAATGAGGAGGTGGAAGAGTCAGAGGAAAGTGCACCTAATTCTCCTACACTTCCAGAGAACATAGAAGAATAGGGTGAGGAATCAAAGGAAAAAGAAGAGGATGAGAAAAGACCAGAGGAGACAGCTGCAGAGAATGTTCAGGACATGGAGACACAAGTCCCAAATTTGGAAGCTAAAGTTCCTAAGCAGCAAATGGTCTAGAAGAACAAGTGGAGAGCACATTCCACCAGCCATGGGGTATGCAGAGGATACAGGAAAAATTATTCCATGCCCCACTTCCAGAGCATGATAGCACAGAAGGATTTATTGGCTGGGAGCTAATGGATGAGGATATGGTGACTGTGTGCACTCGAAAGCAACTATCATGGTCAATGCACACCCACATGGATGAGCCTGAATTTGATGTATGTGAAGAGTCATGCATTTTGAGACGATTGAAGAAGGCACCCCAAGCTAGACACATGACAGTAAAGCCTACTGTCATGTCAGATGAGTAGGTAAGCAATGCATTGGTGAAGGTTTCTGCTGAAGTGGCTAGAAGAAACATGGACAAAGCTGCAACAATCAGAGCACTGCGTGAGGAGCTGAAGACAAAGGATGCAGAGATAGCACACATAACACAAGAGAGGGACTTCACACAGAAGAAAAATGAAGTATTTATCAGCATCGCAGAGGAGATTGGGGACAATGTCATCAGAGCAAGGCCACACTTGGAGGCCAAGGTACCACAGACATTTCCTTCAGTGATACACTATGTAGGAAAGTTGGTGGACTTGGTACTTGAAGATGAACCTCTGTGCATGCCAAGAAGCTCAGAGCAAGATGCCGAATGAGAGAAAGCATCAGTGATGTGAAAGATTACATCTTATGAAGGGTTGTTGCAAGCATTACAAGAAGTATTGAAGAAAGCAGACCAGGCTTTAAACATATGCACAGCTCCAGAGGTGCTTATCAACATAAAGACCCTAGAAGAAAACAATGAGGTCCAGAAAGCAATGAAGGATGAGACATTGGGCCACGCAGAAAGATTGTCAATGGTTAAACAGAAGTGCGAGGCCCTGGCAGCAGCACAAGAGCCACACAAGACTCGGCTGGAAGAGCTTAGGAAGCTGATTGTAGAAGATGGATCTTTTAGAAGGAAGAATGACATCAAAGTCTAGCATTTTTTTGGTTGTACAGAATGAAAAGGAGAGATTGTGAGGGATGAGTTGGAATTCATTACTGTGGACATTCCAAAAAAAAGTAGAACAAGCACTCACTGAATGGCAGGTTTTGGAGGCCGAAATAAAGGAGGAGTATCCAGAGTTGATACTTCAAACTGATACAGAGGAGGCTGCCTCATAACCTCATAGAAATCTTTATTTATCTAAATTATTTCATTCTTATTCTTTCCATTGTTCTATTCTTTACTTCAATTTTTGGAGATACCCATTGTCGGGAAGACAATGAGATTAGTGTGGGGTAATGTTGATCAAAGAATACTTGTCAAAGATCACACAAGGAGTCTGCATGGGATAGAAGGCCAGGATCAAGGGCGCGGAAGGACAGGAAGGACCCGCTCATGGAAGGCAAGTTTAGCTTTCAGGGGACTTAGTTGATTTTGAGCATGAAGACCTATTTTTAGAAGATGGCATGTGGAACACACCAACGATGCAGAGACGTGCGCGCCATGCATTGTCTATCTTTGGAGGATGGATCGAAGCATTTTGCATGGAGATGAGCTAAGAATAGGATTGACACTTCAGTTAACTGCAAGAGGTCTATAGATAGCACACTTGCATGTGTGGCTATGCCTGTAAATGGCGTGTGGCTATCAATAGCATGCGGCCTATTTCTGGAATAGATAAGTGGTGAAGGGAAAGTCCCCACCCTATATATACGATGTTAGGTACATAGTAGATGTAGTGTAATGTGTGAGATGTATATACAGTATATGAAGTGTGATGGATGTATGGAGGTATAGAGATATACACATATGACTGAATTACTGTATCAGATCCATACGCGCATTGGTATAGATTGACATTATTGTAAGGAGCTTCTGTATTTATTAATAGATGGAAGATATTGGCTGAATCTAAGTGTCATTCTGTGTGTAATTGAGTAGTGCATGTTATTGATTCAATCATGATTACTGTTTAAACTTGTTCTTTCATAGATCTGAGGGTAGCATGCATTGTAGAATGATGGATTAGTTATGAATCTATATGTTTCTTCCTTCATCATGCTAACATCCTGCTACAACAACCCTAAAGAGGGACCTGGTACCTTTGCGTGCTTTGGGTGAGTGCTACGTTCTAGACCAATGATAAGACTTTGATTAGGACCAGGTCCCCAAAGTTTTTTTTAAGTCTCCAAATGGAACTTCCTCATGAAGCGTTAACAGCAACTAGTTTCAAAAAGCTCCTGACAATACAAGCTGTTCAATCCAGATGTCACCCTTGCCACCGCTATGGTGGTCCCAGGTGCCAAAATGTGCCAAAATAGCTGCTTAAAATTAGGACATAATATATATAGAAGTAAAGAATGTGGCCACTGAAAAGGAAGAAGGGGTCATCGTGAGGGGCTATTATATACACATAGATCATAAAAATTGCTCTTCACTAACTTGGTAGTATGGATTAGGTGGTGTTTGAGTCAAGCTAGGACTTGCAAAGCATAGGGATGATCCACATTTCCTCAAACCTATGCTACAGGGAAGACTGCATCGATCACCATGTCATAGGCAAAAAGATGTACTTGACACCTGGCTGATGACCTCCAGGTGGAAGGAAACAAAATAGAATGGCTCAAGTGATGATGCAATCTTATTTGACTTTAATTGACTTAAAGATTCCTTGATTACCTACGTGTGAGGATCTTGGTAGGATTGTTTCATAGCAGAATTTCATTTAGGCCTTGAGGAAATTTTGACAAGGGTGCAATGTATATTTAGGCATGGTTATAAATCCATACTTTTGAGCATTTTCTCCAGTAAACACAGTATGCCTAAAGAATGCTACGTACATCACTTGGTAGTTATGCATATGGAGAATTTTTTCTAATCCCATAATGACTGCATTGTGATACTGTTTGACAAAATGCCTAACAGAAATCAGTCTTACAAAATTTTTGTGGGTGCAAGTATGAGTCACTTACCGATTGTTAACAAAAAGCCATAGAGGTATTTTATCTTTCCATTAAATTTTGGCGATTATTACCCTTGTCTGCATCCTTCTCAAACTCTGAGACCTAGGGGGCAACTTTTAGAACATCTTCGATATCCATGACAAGGTCATCTTAAATTCCAATTATAAGGACATAATGTTCAATGTGGAACACTACTGGAAGGCATAATTTTTTCTTGAATTCACAATGAATTTTGATCTTGTAGTTCATGAATGTGACATCTACAGATGGTGCTTTCCCTTCAATCTACTCAATGATGGTTTCCTAATCAACAGTAATATGTAACTTATTCCAATCATGCAATGAAAGTGCGTACCCAAATTTTCTGGTCCAAAGAGCTATATTGATATTTTTGGTTACCCTATGGCCTTGACAAAATGTAGTGCAAAATAGTAAAGAATTACTTATTTTCACACCCTGATGACTTTTACTAACCACACTCAAGAGAGGCCACTGTGTAAGGAGGTGTAGGTAAAGAGGATCTATGACACATGGCCACTAATTAAGTTAATTGACTAGTTGACATAAAATTCATATCGCGAAAATCCTATCAATAGTTGCATTGTAAACTATAGGGATAAAAAATCCTCAATTGGCTTGCATTAACAGAACGTTAAGATGGGGACTCTTATCAATCTCTGTCAATGACCTTTAGAAAGGTCAAGGTTTGGACCTTCATCTTATAAGTTACCATGATACTACTCACAAATTAGGTTAAAACCTTCTATTTGAGCTTAAACTAGGATCATCTCTAGAGAATAGGAGGGTATTGGAGCACCTGTTGACAACTCTGTTAGCAATAACTTGGAAGCAAGTCCTGAAGGTCACACAAAAGTTGGATTCAGGTTTTGGACTTTCCATTTTTAAATAAGTCTGGGTAAAGAAACTAGGATCTCCCAATCTCACGAACACCTTCTACTATAGCATATGGGATAATTGTGTGTAACCCTTATTTTAGGCCTTCTTTAGGCTTCCGATAAGATGAGTTGAAATAGGTGAAGACATGTGCCTTGATTACGACCGATGGATGCAAAAGTAATCTCCATGGGTTGTACCTCACGATACACCCTCTTAAGGGTTAATGGTACAAGTTCCTCTGAATTTCTTGTGTATGGAGATAATGTATAGGAGTTTCCGTGGTGAGTTTTTCCATCAAAAATCAGTATTTTCAGGATGCCCACGAAGCTGAATTTGCATGTTCTCACAATGTCTAGGAAAATTTCATATCTGGGACCCTCTTCACATATAACTCGACAAGATCAAGTTCTTCATTCTTTATTATTTGAAGCATGGGGGAAGTCTATTACTTTTTCTTATTTTGTATGAACTATTTTCATGATCTGTAAAATACTCTTGTCATGTGGCTTACTTAGGATATGAAATGAAATCAAACATATGAGCAATACCTCAGTGATGTCATGTCTACTTACAGTATCCCTTTGTAACTGGAAAATCATGGACAACTTGTATTATGCATAGGCACGCAAGGCCTAGTTGAAGAAAGGTGCGCAAGGATAAAGCACTTAGCCATATTGGGTGTTTTGGTAGAACACGTGAAAAGCATGACCTGACTGTGCATGCGGAGTGGATAAGGTGCCAGCCTGGTGACAGGGTGGCCCAGGAAGGAGCATGCCTGGTAGAAGCTTCTAGAAGCTCATCATGGTAAAAAGTGGAAAGCTCAGGCCTGGAGGAGCATGCTCACATGGAGGACCACATTCAGACACTTGGCATCAGATCTGAGGCCGCTGGAGGATGAGTTGGCAGTCCAGAAAGCCTATATATACAAGCACCTGCAGAAGTAAAAAGAGAGATATAGATAGAGGGTGGAGCTCTGCAGAAATACTGCAAGAACTCTGTTAGTTTGGGTAATTGTGTTTAGGAAAGGATGTATCAAGGGTATGTGGATTATAAATTTCTTTTGAGAGCCTAGCCATATGAGTCTCCAGATATAATGCATGACTGTGGTCTGCTTCTCTGTGACATTTTGTAATGGCTCCATGAATGTAATGAGGTTACCAGCTTACATGAATATGAACATTGATGATTCTAATGCATACATCTTTCTCATAGTTCTTTTTCATTTATGTTTATGATTAAGTATGGATGCTTGTACAACTTCTTTCTGTTTTGGTATAAGTTATAAAATCTGTTAAGCACTTTCTGTCTGGAATGACTGCAAGGATCTAGAAGCCGTTCTGAGCTCTATGGTGCTTGTATGTTTTACTTCCTTTCAAATCTCTTAAACATGGATCATAGATGATGTTTCCCACTAAACTCACATAAAAGAGAGACTCGGCACCTGCGCGTGCCTCGGGTGAGCACCCAGCCCACTGGGTGATAGGCCGTGTGCATGGGGTTCCTTTCTTTTGTGATAAGGGTAAAAATGACTACATCTTGGTTCCATTGCCGGGACCTCTTTTCAAAGTTGTAGTGGGAAATGGCATACATCATGATCTGGGTAATGAGTAATGACAGAATGTTTAACTTTGGAAAGTGTTGAATCATGGTTCAAGAGCATGGAGGATGAATTTTCTCAGAGATTCAGCACTGGACCTGAGTTTGATGCACGTAGATGGGTAGAAGAGAACCTCTACCATGATTTATATGAAACATTTTTATGTTGTTTCCCAGTAGAACTGTATGAATGGCTCTCAGCATATGCATCTAGATCAAGCTGGTATTCTAGATCATGTGTGTGGACCCAAGAAGAATACCAGAGGCTGCAGGATGCAGATCTGATGTGGACTCATGTTGTGGATCATTGGTGGGAAGGTGTGTTGGCTAGCTACACTCTGGAGTATGCTATTTCCACATATTCTTTTCCAGAAGTTGCTGAGTTTGAATTTCTGCGGGAGCCCAGAGGATCATTTCTACATGTTATCCCTCTGGAAATGAAGATCTTGGTTGTTACTTTGAGTTTAGAGGCATTTCCAATGGCCGGCTAAACCATTCTGAGTGTTGGGTGAGGGAGCTAGGGTGGAGGAAGATGGCAGATATTACGATGGAGAAGGAAAGGGAGGAGAGATGGCTCAAGTATAGTGAAGTGTGTGAAAGGGAGATTGCTAGATGATGTGAGGCTGCAAGTGTGATGGATCTATGGAGGTAGACGTTGCGGGAAGGAGTTGAGGTTCACGCAGAGGATGTGGAACCTGAGCAGTCTGTGCTACCCCATCTTGGCAAGTGTAAGAGAGACCCCTTCAGCTTCTGATGAGAGTTCATCACATGGAGAAAGAAGAGTCATTGGCATGTATCTGAACCCACCCAGTGACCAAACCCTAGTGCTTGGTTTTCCAGATCAAGGAAGGAGTATCATTGACCCAGTTGGTATCAGTGGAAGTGACAGATCTACACCTAGGAGGTATAATTTTTCAGTTCCCACTTCTATGGCTACACATATTCCAGTATTTTGGAGGAGTCTTTGGACAAGGATAAGTATACAAGCCTTTGGTCTCACATCTGGGAGTGGCGTGGGGTACAATAGTGGTAGTGGGGCATTATCACAGACCGTCGGTGCATAGTTCAGTGGAACCTTGGGGACACTTGGCATGACTACTACAGGACCTGGTGGTTCTGGTGGATCTGGTGGGTCAGGAGGGACAGGACCTGGTGGACCTAGTGGTTTTGGTGGATCTGGTGGCTCAAGAGGCACAGGACCTGGTGGACCTGGTGGATCTGGTGGTGGAGGAAACACTGGAGGAAACCAAGGCTCTGGCTCAGGAGGACAAGGGCCCCAGCCACCCCCTCAAGTCTTCTTTGAGATGTCTTTACACTTGCCAGATTACAGAGGTATTGAAGATGCTACAGAACATGTTCACAAGTGTGAGCTGCTATGGCATGCAAAGGGGATCACAACCTCGGAGTGGAAGGCTAGTCAATTTGCAACAACGTTGCAGGGGCACACACATAGCTGGTATAGGAAATATGACCCTCATCAAATGGTGGTGGATTATACTACTTTAAAGAATGCCTTCTTGGCAGAATTCCACATCCCTGAGTTTGAACAGAAGAGCATTAGTGCCCTGAAGGAGATTCAACAGGGAATGGCAGAGAGTGTGTGGGAGTATGATGTGTGCTTTAAAACTCTCTTGTCTAAGTTATCATATGATATTCACCCTTCACAACATGCTCAGTGGTTTGTTGGAGGATTGATCACACCTTTTAGAAGGGCCTTATCTCATAAAACTTTCACAGACCCGCGCGAGGCGTTGGAAGCTGCTCTGCATGCCGAGGCTGTTGGTAGTGTTGATACTGGAGTTAGCCCATTCCTGGAGGCTCAAATTGCTGCTATGGCTAAGCAGCTGGAGAAGTTGTCTGTGAACTCAGCCCATGAGACTCGCAATGGTTTATGGTGTATAGATTGTGAAGTAGAGGGGCATGTGAAGGGTAGTTGTCCCCAGAGGACAGTACGCACCGTGACAGTAGACTGTGAAATTTTTCATGGGGACCATGATGCAAGTAGATGCCCCTTGTTACAATGTGCAATTCAGAAGAATGTGTCTTGCTACTATAAGATTTACACCTCTACAACCCATGATACTAAGGACTGTAGGCTCATTGATCAGATCCATGAGGCCATTGATCATGGGTGTG
The DNA here is from genome assembly GCA_019776745.2 of Taxus chinensis. Lineage (NCBI taxonomy): Eukaryota > Viridiplantae > Streptophyta > Pinopsida > Cupressales > Taxaceae > Taxus > Taxus chinensis. The sequence continues at coordinate 786,113 of JAHRHJ020002342.1, forward strand.
CACCAAATCAGCATTTCCAGTAGTTCTAAAGGGTGATGATCACCGCTATGAGGAGCACGTAGATGGTGGCATGTGTGGAAGGGGATTTTTTGGAGGATTCTGTGGTCATGGTAACCATGGGGGAGGAAGGAGTGAGTTCCCATGTGGAACCTATTTTAATTGTGGGTCTACAGAACATTATAAATGAGAGTGCCCAGACCTATTACAGTGCTCATGGTGTGGAAAGAAGCACAAGTATGAGGAATGCCCAGAGTTGTTTGAGCACATGAATCAACAGCAATGGAAAGACAAGGGCACTGCAATGGTAAGCATTAAGAAGACAGACACACAATGGATGCCATGGGTGACACGTGATGTAGGCTTGGAACCTATTTTAGTAACAACAAGAGTAGAAGGCATGTGCGCAAAGGAAATACCAAGGCAGAGGACCCTGGTTTCAAGAGAGGAAGTAGTTCATGGGAAGTACCCAGACCCTGCGCATCAAAAGGAAGTATATCAAGATACCATGGATGTCATTCAGAGTTTACAAGGAGAAATCTAGTGTCTAAAGGAGCAGTCCAGGAGGGAGGAGCAAAGGAGGAAGGTCGAGGTGCCAAAGGATGACCTGGATGAGGTCAAGGAAGTATGTAAAATGCTAAGGCAAGAGAATGTTATTCCCTTGCTAGGAGCATGGTTGAGGGAGAAGGTACCATGCACCGAAGAAGAGCGCGAGAGATAGATCTTGCATGCAAACCTTCCCCCTCACAGCCTTGACTATGATAAAGAGATCACATTGGATGTAGTCGTGGATGGATGGCTCCTTAGTAATATCCTCATTGACACAGGCGCGGAGGTCAATGTTCTCACTTTGGATGCATGGCATCAGATGGGGAGACCTGCATTACAGCCATCTTTGAATGTGTTGTATATGGAAAAAAAATGAAGGAAATGCCCATTGGTGTCTTAAAGGATGCAACTATCACTATCCAGGGAGCTAAGTTTACTGGGGACTTCGAAGTCTTGGTGCTCGCTGAGGTAGACAATTTCCCAGCACTACTTGGGTGCCCATGGTGTTACAAGAACAATGCAAACCTTTGGTTCAACAAGGGGTACATCAGCTTTGAAAATAAGGAGGAATGGGTCATTATACCCTTGGCTGATGGGAAGTCGACACCCTATACTGAACCTTTGGGGGAAGAGGTCCTGGATAGGATATATGTGTGCTCAATCAGGGATCCAGAGATAATCCATCCTACCAATGGAGTTATCCAGTTTGAGGATGCTCAGTCAGTAAGTGACACCACCAGTCTAGCATGTGATAATTGGGTGCATGGGACTTATGAATTGATCAGATGGTAGTTGAGAGGATCGGTAACAAAAGTAACAAAGGTGCGTACAGTCTGGTGCCTAGGAGGAAAAGAGCTACCTAAGTATTCAGGAGGGGCCTTCCCTGAGATCTTTTTACAGGAGATGGAAGCTCAGTGGAAGGAGGAGAAGGAATGGAGGGGGATGTTAAGTTATGTCCTACTCAGCACAGTGGCATGGTGGTGGGCTACACATCAGGAGAGCCTTTTGGAATGGCACGAGGTGAGAATTTCTCTCTCTATCAGGTTTTCTAGAAGCAACGTACCCACCACCATCAAGGACTACCATGGTAAGGAACCCACCTCTTTCCACATCCAAGCTTGTGAGAAGGTCTAGAGAGAAGGCACGGAAGATTTTACACTATCCCTCTAGGTACACAAGCTGTATTCTACACTACATGGTTACGCGTGTGCATGGTACATACATTCTGAGACATGCCGCCAAACAGGAAATTGGCAAGAGCTAGCAGCTGACCTCATTCAAACATTTGAGTATCGAAGTACCAAGCCATTAGTTGATAAGGCATTGCAGGTTGTTAAGTGCCTTACCATGGGGGATAGTGCCATGGTAGAAGATAGGTTATTGGAACTGCTAGGTGGACCAGGTTTGGAGGTGCTTTGAAGAAGAGGTAGAGGAAGCAGAAGAGATACAGCTTGAGCGCGTGTGCTTGGAAAAGGAGAAAGGGAAATTAGTATATGTTATTGATGGGGAGGAAGCAGAGAGCTTGGATGTTAACCATTCTGTAGGGATGCGTGAGGTAGTGGACAGTGTTGATGCTCATGCGTGTGCCTACCATGAGCCCTTAAAGACAAAGAAGGTTAACATCGGCTCAGGAGAAGAACCTAAGGAAGCTATCATTGGAGATTACTGGTCAGAGAAGGAAGTCTCTAAGATCATTGATATTTTGTGTGAATTTGAGGATTTATTCCCACGTGGGTACCATGAGCTCAAAGGCATCCACCATTCCTTGGGGGAGATGAGGATAAATTTGAAGGATGGTGTGCCCGGTCAGGAAGAGACCCTACCAGATGAATCCCAATTTGTGTGTAAAGGTAAAGGAAGAGATAGACAAAATGATAGCTTCTGGGATCATTGAAGTTGTGGAAGAATCAGAATGGATAAGTCTGATGGTAATAAGCATCAAGAAGGATGGGTGGATTAGGATCTATGTGGATTATAGGGAGCTGAATGTAGTTTGTGTCATCGATCCTTTTCCAACCCCCTTCACTGAAGAAATTTTAGAGGGAGTCGCTGGGGTGAAATCTATTCCTTTACGGATGGATTTTGGGGTACCACCAAGTCTGGATTGCAAAGGAAGACTAGGAGGAGACAAATTTCACCAATGAATGGGGAAGTTTTGCATACATGGTCATACCCATTGGGATGAAGAATGTGCCTACTATTTTCTCATGCATAGTGGTTCAAGCGTTCCAGGACTTCATCCACAAATTTCTTCAGGTTTATCTGGATGATTGGACAATGTATGGGCTAGTGAAAGACCATTGTGATAATTTGAGGCTGATGTTTGAGAGGTGTCGGAAGTTAAGGATATCCCTCAACATTAAAAAGTGTGTCTTTGCTACACCCTTTGGGATGTTATTGGGGCATATCATCTGTAAGGAGGGCTTGCTAGTAGATCATGCCAAGGTTGCATTTATTGTGGGATTGGGGGAGCCTACTAGCCAGAGCGTAGTGTATGGATTTCTTGGGCATACGGGTTATTACAGGAAATTCATCAAGGGGTATGCCAAGATAGCCATGCCTCTAGAAGAATTGCTCAGACATAAAAGTGCCTTCCATTGGGGAGAGGCGCAACAGAAGGTGTTTGACACATTAAAGGATAGGCTTGTCACCGTGCCTATATTATGTTTTCCCTCTTGGGACAAGCCCTTCCATGTTCATGTAGATGCCTCAGGAACCACCATTGGAGTAGTGCTTGCACAGCCAGGTGAAGGAATTGTTGATCATCCTCTATGTTTTGCAAGTAGGAAGTTGACACCAGCAGAGCAGAATTACACCATGACTGAGCGTGAAGCATTGTCAATGATCTACGTGCACTTTTCAAGTTCAGACAGTATCTGCTGGCAACACCCTTTGTATTTTACACCGACCACATGGCGTTAAAGTACTTGGTGAACAAGCCCATTCTACAAGGGTGCATATGTCGGTGGGTGCTATTATTTCAAGAGTTTGAGTTTACGGTAGTTGTGAAGCCTGGAAAGAGTAATTGTGGACCTGATCATCTGTCAAGAATTGATTTAGGGGAGGACACATAGAGTATTGAAGAGACTATGCCAGATGTGCAACTATTTAGGTTGTAGTGCGTTCCCTTAAATTTGGAGGAGATTACAGTATTCCTAAAGGAAGGTGTGGCGCTAGAAGGGATGAAGGCATTAGAAAGAAAGAAACTAGCCATACGTGCGTGCCCTACATGTTGATCAGTGGGGATTTATACAAGTTAGGACATGATGAAGTTGTACGTAGGTGTGTACTAGAGCATGAGTGCCTCGCCATCATAGAGGAAGCACATGGAGGAAGTGCGGGTGGACATTATGTAGGTGATGCCACCACGCGTAAAATTTTAATGGCAGGATTGTGGTGGGAAACTCTGTATAAGGATTGCAAGGACTATTGTAAAGTGTGTGACCATTGTCAGTGCATTGGCAAGCTAGGAAAGAGAGATGAAATGCCTTTGCACCCTATCCCTAGTGCTGAACCTTTTGAGAAATGGGCAATAGACTTTGTAGGCCCTATTACACCAACATGCGTAGGACTGGATCACGCTATGTAATCACTTGCACAGACTATTTGACAAGGTGGGCAGAGGCAGCCCCAACTAAAGACTACACAGCAGCCACAATGGCAAGATTTTTGTGGGAGAACATTATCACGAGGTATGGATGTCCTTTAAGTTTAACCAGTGATAGGGGTACACATTTCTTGAATGAGACCGTGAGGATCCTGTTAGCAGAGTTCATGGTAGCTCATCACAAGACTACCCCTTATCACCCACAAGAAAATGGAACCGTGGAAGCATTTAACAAAATACTGAGTCATACCCTGACCAAATTTGTGATGTCGGAAGACAAGATTGGGATGACAAGGTATCAGCCGTATTATGGGCTTACAAGACAACTTATAAAAGGTTGAACAAAGCCACACCATTTCAATTGGTGTTTGGCATGGAAGCTGTTCTGCCAGTTGAATTCATGTTACCTTCTCTGTGAATAGTGCACGCAGGAGGGCTGGCTGATGAGCAAGTGCTGGAAGAGAGAATTGATGAACTGATGAAGCTGGATGAAAGATGATCACTCACCAGGTGGAGCCAAACAACAGAAAAAGAAAAGAAAAAAGCATGGCATGATCACCACATCAGAAACAAGAAGTTTGAGGTTGGGTAGATGGTCTTACTGTATGATTCTAAGTTTCTATGCCATCCTAGGAAGTTGAAGGTCCATTGGTTAGGTCCCTATAAAATCTCGTACATCCTTGATTGGGGTGCGTGCCAGTTACAAGCGCTGGATGGAACGAAATTTCCTGGACACTTCAATGGGAGTAGGCTGAAGCCCTACTATAAATAAGTCTTCTTGGTGTTTGTAAATAAGGTAGTTTTTCCAGTTAGTTTAGAATTTCCTTTATGCATTTCTTTTCTTGTGTTTCCCTTTCGTGTTGTTGTTTTGTTTTGTGCCTTGGGGCACTGGTAACCTTATTACTCTTTGAGGATTTTTGAGTGCGCAAAGGACCACGCATCATTTTAGTGTGGGGTGGAGTGATGTGAAGGAGAGCGTGGGTAAAGTGCCAAGGAAGTTTGTGTTGAAAATCCCAGTTGAATGGCCCTGTTGAAAGAGGTGCATGGAAAGAAAATATGGAAAAGGATGGTTGGTGTCAAGATAAGGCTACTTTCAGATCCCACGTACAAAGGAGGAAAAAGTGCATAAGCAACATGAGGTAGGTGAGAGAAAAAATTAGGACAGAAGAAGTGCCTTCGGCACCGGTGATGTGCGTGCAAGAGTCTCCTGTCTAGATGGATTGGTTGCGTGCCAGAAGGTTGGAAGATTGTCCGCGCAGGTTTGGGTGCGTGAGTTAAAGTGCTAAAGTCAGACTTTGTTTGAAAAATCTGCATTAAATGTGAAAAGTATGGTGGTAGGTGAAGTAGCATTTAATGCTTAAAAAGGGAAAAACTATAAATAAAGGGTCGAGGCATTTCATTATTCACTTTGCGTATAAGGAGAAAGAAGCACTTTTTGCATCTTTGCAAACTAGGGCTTCCAAAAAACTGATCCGTGTGAAGAAAAATTTGAAGAGATTGAGCGTGAGTAACTAGTTTGGATCTGTGAACCAGAAGGAAGGGATTTCATGGGTGTAAGAAAAGTTGTGAGAAGGTGTCGTCTTGTGAAGGGATTATCCCAGCTAGGGTTTGAAGAACTAGGGCATGGGTTTAAGGATTTTTCTTCACAAATTTGAGATCTAAGGTGGGAAAGAGTGGAAGAACAGAGTTACAAGAAGTGATTGAAGTAAGAAGAGAACCTAGACAATGGCACCCAAGAAACCAGTTAGCACACCCAAGAAGGGAAAGGGCAAGGGCAAGGGAAAACAACAAGAAACTGATGCACATACAAATGAAGAGTGGTATGTAGAAATGCAGTACCTACATGGAGTGTTGCTAGGGAAGGAGTGGGAGTCCCATCTAAGAAACATGTCTGTAAATGACTACAATCATCGTACGAGCACAATCGAGAAGGAGATGGCACTGGAGTTAGTGCACCCAATAAATAAAAGGACATCAAAGGGTTTTTCCCATCTATAATGATGATGTGAAGGTCAAGTTGGAGAAGGCAGGGTTATTACAACTCTTTGAGTTGCCCTACTTCGGGAAGCCTGAGTGCCTATATCAATGGCTGATGTCACGCGTGCATGAAGACTACTTCCATTTCATAGGGTGCAAGATGTGCATTACCCCTCAGCTCATCTCACATTTCACAGGCCTCATCTATGAAGGAGATGGTTTGGAAGATGACCTAGGTGATAAAGAGGCAATTAAGGAGACTATTGCTGCCTATGCATACAAAAAGGGGTCAAGGTACTATGATATCACAGACATCAAGGACCCGGTAATGAAGATGGCCGTGCATCTGGTGACAAAGTTAAATGGCCAGGAGAGATGGACCCAGGTCAATAAGCCATGGTTGCATGTTTGCAGGAAAATTTCAGAGGGCACCATCTACAACTTGTCTGCATTCATCACGGATGAGATTGTCAGCTACATGAAGGAAGGCAATACGATCCTTTTTGGTAATGTCCTACTAACCATTGTGTTTTTAGAGATTGGAGTACCTGATGCATCAGAAAAATTCATGTGGGAGTACCCTGCTGAGGACCCTTCACCCGCAAAAAGATTTGAAAAATACGCATGTGACACTATGACGACTGTGCACAAGGCACGCCTGGAGAAATGGTATACGCGCCTGAGGAATGCGTTCAGGGTGGAATGGAGGATTCCTGAACAACTGCCAGTGGCCACCAAAGGAGAAGCTGAATTTGTTGTGTACCAACATTTCTTCCTGGGTAGATTCAAACTAATGGATGAGACATGGAGCCCATGGTGCAAGCTCCCCTTTTCCTTCACAACTCAATACTTCCAAGTGGGAGTAAACAGGTTCAAAGAATCCAAGAAGTTGAAAGTGGACCTTGGTAATCTGGACCGGGACCACAGGGAAATGTGCAAAGGGTTGGTCTACCCTGACAAGCACATGTACGTGGAGAGGTACGTGTCACATGAAGTTCAAATGACAAGGCCCATGACTTTTCCCATTGCAGGAGGATCCCGGTGCGCGTATACCTCTGCATAAGACCCAAATCTGAGAAGGGCACATATCTGGAGAATGAGGTGTCTATACCTGAGGATCCAACTGGAAGGAAGAGACCCATGCCCAAATGGGAGGAAAAAGAGCCAGAGAAGAAAATACCAAGTGTGGTGGATACACAGGTAATAGGTTCCCCTGGGACAAGTGCCAGAACAAGTATGTATTCGTGCAAGAAGAGGCCCATAGTCAAAGAAAAGACTCCAGAGCCTAGAAAATCCATCAGACAAGGAGTCCTCAGGAGAAGAAGAAACAGAGTCACCTACACCAGAATCCCTGGTTAGGAAGAAGTAGAGGATAGAAGAGGAGACCACCTTGGAAGAAACTGGGAGTTTGGAGAAATACATAGGTGAAGAAGATGAGATAGTGAAGAAGATGTTAGTGGGGAAGATGAACCTGAAAAAGATCAAGGGCCACCTATTTTCAATGTACATGATTCAAGAAGAAGAAGGTGGAGAAGAGGAACAGGGGTTCCTTTTCGTGCGGTGCAAGGATAGCCAGGAAGGGAAGGCACCCAGGACATGGGAAGAAGTGAGGAGGATGGTGTGCAGAAGTAGAAGGCCCAAGCCTTACGATGGAATAGATAACCAAGGTGGTAGAGAGAGAAGAAACAATGAACATTGAGACCTTGGTGGAGGAGAAGTTGGAACGCAACGCTGAGCCGGTGTTTAACAAGGATAAGGAGGAGAGCGCAGAAAAGGACCATGGCAGCACTGGAGGCCCCATTTTAACTGTAAGTATTCCTAAGGGCACGTGCTCAGGAGGAAGGTGCGCAGGGAGGAGAGGCCAGGGATGGGTTATATTGATGACCCCAACAAAGTGTTTCATGGTTCCAAAGCACGATTCCAGCAGAGGAGCTCGTGGCAATGTCATCTTTTGACAAGGAGGCTGCATACCCACAGACAAGGAAGATGCTCTCATGGGAAATTGAGTCCCATCTTGATGAGCCAGAATTTGAAGTAAGCCATGGGGCAATAATAACATTGCCAGGACCAAAAGAAGACAACCCAGTGGTGAATGCTCAGCAGCTCTCAGATGAACAACTGTGCAACGTGCTCAACAAGGTCTCCATTGAAATCGAAGCTAGACTCTTCGGGTGGAATGATAGAATCAAAGATCTGGAGGAGGACCTGAAGAAGAAAGAGGAAGAGCTAGCTGCAAGGGACAAAGGAGCTAAGTCAAGAGAAACTAATCAGTGCCCAGTTGCAGCGTGAGTTAAAAGATGAGAAGGCTAAGGTATGCGCAGTATACAAAAAGGTGGAGTCCATTAATAATGCTATAGTATTGAAGCATCCAGACCTAGCACCTCCCATGCAGAAGTATGGATCTACCTTGGGATGCCTGGAGGATTTAACAAGAGTCCTCACCATGGAGAGGCAACCGTTAGCCTTGGAATCTATAGAAGAAGTGGCCGCATGCTTGGAGAAAGAAGATAAATTGAAGGTCATGGCATTCGTAGCTGAGTACAACAAGGTTCTTGCTGATATAAAAGTTTCTTCCCAGACTGCTGAGGCCACATATGAAAATTGCGCGGACAGAGACAAAGTGGCAGGCATCTTGGTCACCACTCATGAAGCAGAACTCAAGGAGTTTTCAAGAGAAGAATAAAGGAAATAGGGTGGAAAGGGACAAAATCCTTGCTGAGGTTGAAAGAAAATATGAAGCCATTGAAGCCTTAAGGGTTTTAATCAAAAATTGGTTGAAGGAACTGTACCCACAGATTACATCGGAAGAATGTACTTGAGGATTGTTAGGTTGTGGAGCCTATTTTCATGTGTTCACTAAAGATGTGTTTATGAGTACTTACGGTGGGTCCCGCTTTCACCGGTGAGTGGGTCAAGGGGGTTCGGGGGGGCTAGCCCCCGAAGAGGGTTTGTAGCATGGGTGGTTTATTAACCCTGGAAAAAAAAAAATTGGGCCTTAAAATGTGCCTGCGATATATCAGGAAACATGTATTTTCTCATATGGGCAGGATTTTTTGGGACCCATAGGTTTTGGGACAGTTTTTTTCCCATGGTTTTGATACCCATGGTTTTGTAAAACTGCTTCTTAGTTGTCTATTTATATGGTTTTATGCATATGATAGACATACAATAAACATTGCAGATGTGTTTTGAATTAGTGGTGTGAATTCTGTAGAGTTTGTTGAGCATAGCTCCAAACAAGATCTGGGTATTGTATTGAGAGAGTGGTGGCTTGTAATAAAATCTGAGCAAGTGATTCTTGGTGGATGTAGCCCAAATTGGGTGAACCACGTTAAATATTGTCTCTTTGTGTTGTGTTATTTTATTCTGCACTTTTATTTGAGATCTGTAATATTTTCTGCATATTAGTTTCTACTGTTGCGATTCTGTGAGGGATTATTCCACATATTTTATCCCTTACTTCCTAACAATTGGTATCAGAGCCTGGTTTGGTTTGCTGAAGTGTTGAATCATAGGGAAAGTTTAATCTTTAGTGGGAGATATGGCAGATGATGGAAGATCTAGGGTTGATAAATTCAACGGGTAGAATTTCAGTCTTTGGAAGATGCAGATGGAAGATTACCTTTATCAGAAGGATCTTTATACTCCGTTGTCTGAGAAGGTGAACAAACCCTCGAGCATGACAGATGCGGAATGGGATTTGTTGGATAGGAAGGCACTTGGGACAATCCGGTTATGTCTTGCATCTTTGGTATTATTTAATGTTTCAAAGGAAAAGACTACAAAAGAACTGATGGATGCATTAGGGAAGTTGTATGAAAAACCCTCTGCCTCTAATAAGATATTTTTAATGAAAAATTTGTTTAATATGAAGATGTCTGAGAATGGTTCAGTAGCAGATCATCTAAATGATTTTAATACGGTTGTAAATATGCTAGCTTTGGTTATAATAGAATTTGATGAAGAAGTTAGGGCTTTATTAGTTCTGTGCTCTTTACCTGAGAGTTGGAATAGCCTGGTAATGGCGGTAAGCAACTCGGTTCCAGCTAACTCAAAGTTGAAGTTTGAGGATGTTGTAGGGGTGATTCTAAGTGAGGAAATGTGAAGAAAAATCTCTGGTGAATCTTCTACTTCAGGGAATGCTTTGACAGTGGAAACTAGAGGGAGACAGAAGAATAGAGGAAACCATGGAAAATCAAAGGATCGGGCAAGGTCAAAATCCAAAAGCAAGATAGTATGTTGGCACTGTGGAAAGTCTGGGCATGCAAAGAAGGACTGTTGGGAGCTTTGGGACAAGAAGAAACAACAGGAAGAAAACAAGGAGGAAAATGTGGCAACGGGTAATGTATGTCAGGATGCTTTGATTCTTTCTTTGCACAATATTACTGAATCTTGGGTTTTAGATTCAGGGGCTTCTTTTCATGCTTCTCCACATAGGCATTATTTTGTTGATTATGTTCAAGGAGATTTTGGGCATGTTTTTCTTGGTGATGATGAGCCTTGCAGCATAGTTGGAAAAGGTTTATGTTCAGGTTAAGATGCAGAATGGGAATACTTGGCTATTGAAGGATGTCAGACATGTGCCTACATTAAGAGAAATTTGATATCGGCAGGGCAATTGGGAAGTGATGGTTGTACTGTGATATTTACAGCTGACTCTTGGAAGGTTACCAAGGGTGCTCTTGTGGTGGCAAGAGGTAAGAAGGTTGGAACCTTGTATTTAACCACTTATAGCACTAATGTTTGTAATCTTGTGGCTTCAGAAGTAGATACAACATTGTGGCACTATAGGCTTGGTCATATGAGCCATAAGGGCATGGAGATCATAAAGAAGGATTTTCCTGGATATACAGAAACAGGTTTGGAGTTCTGTGAGGACTGCATATATGGGAAACAAAAGCGAGTAAGGTTTCTCAAGGTTGGACCTACAAAGAAAGAGAGTAAGTTAGAGCTGGTGCATTCTGATGTGTGGGGGCAGCTCAGGTATCATCTCTTGGGGGTTCAAGTTATTATGTTACTTTTATTGATGATGCAACAAGGAAAGTTTGGGTTTATTGTATTAGAAACAAATCTGATGTATTTGACACTTTTGTTAAATGGAAAGCCTTGGTAGAGAATGAAACAGGTCTTAAGTTAAAATGTCTCAGGTCAGATAATGGAGGGGAGTATTGCAGCAATGAATTTGATGATTATTGTTCTAAGAATGGAATCCACAGGCAAAAGATGGTTCCAGGAACCCCGCAACAGAATGGGGTGTCAGAAAGGATGAACAGAACAATAATGGAACGTGCTAGGAGCATGAGGTTACATGCAGGACTGCCTCTTTCTTTTTGGGCAGAAGCGGTGAGCACATCTGTGTACTTGATAAACAGAGGACCCTCAAGTGCCTTGGATGGAGGCATACCTGAGGAGGCTTGGTATGGTAAGAAAGTTGATTATTCATTTCTTAGAGTCTTTGGATGTGAGGTGTTTGTTCATATAGACAAGGATGATAGGACCAAGCTAGAGGCTAAATCAGAAAAATGTACTTTCATTGGTTATGGTGGTGATGACTTTGGATATAAATGTTGGAGTATTAAGGACAAGAAAATCATTTGATCTAGGGATGTGGTCTTTAATGAGAAAGTCATGTATAAGCAGCAGTTGCAGGAAAACAGGGAAGAATCCAAGAAAGAATATGCAGTGGTAGAGGATCTTCGGATGGGAAAGTGACACATGAATCAGTTCAGGAACCTACTCAACAGGAACCCCAAACTCCTATATTGAGGAGGTCTTCTAGGGTAAGAAGAGAACCTGAACATTTTTCTCCTTCTCTTTATTATTTATTACTCACTGATAGTGGAGAGCCAGAGAGCTTTGATGAAGCAATGCAGGTAGATGCCAGGAAGAAGTGGGAGCAAGCCATGGATGAGGAGCATAAGTCTCTCATGGAGAACCAGACATGGGATTTGGTGAAGCTACCCGAAGGAAAAAGAGCATTACAGAACAAGTGGGTGTTCAGAGTCAAAGAGGAAGAAGGAGGAAAGAAAAGATACAAGGCCCGGTTGGTGGTCAAGGGGTTTGCACAGAAAAAAGGTATAGATTTTGATGAGATTTTTTCTCCTGTAGTAAAAATGACTTCTATTAGAACTGTTCTAGGAATAGTTGCAGCAGAAGACTTGCACTTAGAACAACTTGATGTAAAGACTGCATTTCTCCATGGTGATTTGGAGGAGGAACTATATATGCAGCAACCAGAGGGCTATGAGGTCAAAGGTAAAGAGGAGATGGTGTGCAAACTGAAGAAGAGCTTGTATGGCTTGAAACAAGCTACATGTCAATGGTATAAGAAATTTGATAGCTTCATGATGGAGCAAGGTTATATTAGATGCCATTCTGACCATTGCGTGTATATAAAGAAATTTGAGCATGGAAGTTATATTATCCTGTGTTTGTATGTGGATGACATGTTGGTTGCAGGTAAAAACATGCAGGAAATAAAAGTACTCAAGAAGAAGCTAAGTGAATCCTTTGCTATGAAGGATTTGGGGGCAGCCAAAAAAATCCTTGGTATGAGGATATCTCGGGATAGGAAGGAATGGAAGCTGACTTTATCTCAGGAAGAGTACATTAAGAAGGTCTTGGAGAGGTTTAATATGTAGGATGCTAAACCGGTTGGGACTCCTTTGGCAGGCCATTTCAAGTTATCAAAGGAGCAAGTGTCCCAAGACAGAGCAGGAGAGAAACCAAATGTCCAAGGTACCTTACTCATCAGTGGTTGGTAGTTTGATGTATGCCATGGTGTGCACTAGGCCTAATATTTCCCATGCAGTGGGAGCGGTGAGTAGATTTATGAGTGATCTAGGAAGAGATCATTGAGAGACAGTAAAGTGGATCCTTCGGTATTTGAGAGGGACCATGGGGACAGTTTTGTGCTACAGTGGATCAGACACCACTTTGTGTGGTTATGTAGATTCAGATATGGCTGGAGATGTTGACAGCAGGAGGAGCATGACAGGTTATGTTTACACTGTAGGTGGGACAATAGTGCGATGGATTTCATGACTACAGAAGCTGGTGGCTTTGTCAACCACAGAGGCTGAGTATGTTGCTGCCACAGAGGCAAGCAAAGAAATGATTTGGTTACAACAATTGCTTGAGGAGTTGGGGCATAAGCAGGAGGAAGGAAAGCTGCATAGTGATAGTCAGAGTGCTATACACCTAGCTAAGAACTCTACTTTCCACTCTAGGACGAAGCATATACAGTTAAGGTATCATTTCATCAGGACAACTTTGGAGGAAGAGAAGTTGAAGTTGGAGAAGATTCATACCAGTCAGAATCCTACAGACATGATTACCAAGGTGGTCACAAGGGATAAAATGAAGATTTGTTCAGCTTTGGTTGGACTTCACGGAAACTAGTGAAGGGTTGAGAAACTTGCTAAGAGGAACAATAGTCTCCAAGTGGGAGATTGTTAGGTTGTGGTGCCTATTTTCATGTGTGAAAGTGTTAAAGTGTACACTAAGAGTACTATACACTTTTCATGTATCCTCCCGGGGTTTGCTCCCCGGTGGGGGTCTAGTCAAGGGGGTTCGGGGGGGGAAGCCCCCGAAGGTAATTTTCTAGGGTTTGAGGGTTTATTAAGCCCCTGAATTTGGGCCTTATGGAAGTTGTGCCCATGATATATCGGGAAATGTTATTTTCTCATATGGGAAGGATTTTGACCCATAGGTTTATGGGAGGTTTTTGGCCCATGGTTTTGATACACACGGTTTTGTAAAACTACTCAAGCAATTGTTTATTTCCATGGTTTTATGCATATGATAGATACATGAAAAACATTGCAGATGTGCTTTGAATTCGGGTGTGAATTCTGTAGAGTTTGTTGAGCATAGCTCCAAACAGATCTGGGTATTGTATTGAGAGAGTGGTGGCTTGTAATAAAATCTGAGCAAGTGATTCTTGGTGGACGTAGCCCAAATTGGGTGAACCATGTTAAATACTATCTCTTTGTGTTATGTTATTTTATTCTACACTTTTATTTGAGATCTGTAATATTTTCTGCATATTAGTTTCTACTGTTGTGATTCTGTGAGGGATTATTCCACATATTTTATCCCTTATTTCCTAACATAGTTTACATGGAATGGATGCACTGATGATGTAGGCAAAGAGTTGGAGAAAATTCTAACACCATAAGCACAAGTGGAAATGGACTAAATTTGAGGAGGATCTGAGCACCCTGATGGAGACCTCTATAGAGAGCATAGAACCGAAGTCGATGCCTGGAACAAGTTGGAGGATGACTTGCAAAAGGATTTTCCTAGCTTATTACAGTGATTCCTTCACTTTCCCATTCTTTCTTCTTCTGTATTCTTTCATCCCCTTATTCTTGTCCCAAGGTGTAAGTCTACTGTATTATTTGTCTTCATTGGAGAAGTGTTCCCATGGATGGAGAACATGCATAGTGTGGGGTGATGTTGGGCCCCTAAAATACTAGCTAAGTACAAAAAGGCACATAGGCACGTAAGGCCTAGTTGAAGTCAAAAGGCGCGCAAGGATAAAGCACATAGGGCAGGGTTTAAGGAAAATTTAAGGAAACTCGTGGCATGTGTGCGGACAGAACCAAGGGTTCACTTAGCCATATTGGGTGTTTGGGATAGAACACATGAAAAGCATGACTTGACTGTCACATAGAAGTGGATAAGGTGCCAGCCTGGCGATAGGTTGGCCCATAGGAAGGAGCATGCCTGCGGTAGAAGCTTCTAGAAGCACATCATGGTAAAAAGTGGAAAGCTTAGGCCTGGAGGAGCATGCTCGCATGGAGGACTCACATTGACACTTGGCATTGGATTCTGAGGCCACTGGAGGATGAGTTGAAAGTCCAGAAAGCCTATATATACAAGCACCTGTAAAGTAAAGATAGAGAGAAATAGATAGAGGAAGAGATCTCTGGGCAGAAATACTGCAAGAACTTCTGTTAGTTTGGGTAATTGTATCTTAGGAAAGGATGTATCAAGGGTATGGGGATTGCAAATTTCTTTTAAGGCCTAAGCCATATGATTCCAGTTATAATGCATGACTTGCGGATTATTCTAATGTGACATTCTGTAATGGCTCCAAAATGTAATGAGGTTACTAGCTTAATAAATATGAACATTGATGATTCTAATGCATACATATTTCTCATGAGTTCCTTTTCATTTATGTTTATGATTAAGTATGGATGCTTGTACAACTTCTTTCTTGTTTTGGTATAAGTTGTAAATATGTTAACTGAACTTTCTGTCTGAAATGACTGCAAGGATCTAGGGCTGTTCTGAAGCTCTATGGTGCTTGTATGTCTTAGACTTCCATTCAAAGCCTCTTAAACATGAATCATAGATGATGTTTCCCACTAAACTCACATAAAAGAGAGACTCGACACCTAAGTGTGCCTGGGGTGAGCACCTAGCATCCGTTGGGTGATAGGCCAAGACGCATGGGGTCACCTTTCTTTTGTGATAAGGGTAAAAATGACTACAAAGTGCATAATCAACCTAAGGAGATGATGAATAACAAACAATGGAAATGTCAAATGACTGCAAATGGCATCCTGAGATCCTCAAGCTTCCTTAACTCCATAGAACACCTTAGCATTTAACAAAAATTTAAGAAAATACTATAGGCTCCACACCCCAGCAATCTACTTTAGATCATTTAAATGACCTAGTAAAATTCTAAATCCTTCATGCCCTACTGCTTGAAGGCCATGTCAAATGTGTGAACACAACTTCAATTTCATATGTTCATTGATCTGAAAACATCATTGTGATAATATTTGATTAGTATGAAATCACTTTTCTTCAATCAAAACCATCCAAGTCTGATCCCTATGAAATTTATCTGTAATCCCCATGTCACTTTTCATACAGGTCTGGGGACAAGGTTAGATTTCTTCACCAAATGTAATGTTGATAACCTATTCACCCATCTCCGGGAAAGCATTGTAGAAATCCTAATGAGCCTAACTATTTATGCCCATCTCCTTGCTTAAACTCTGTGGTCCAAGATACTCACCTAATTGCCAGATCAAATCCCTGACCTTCATTGTAACTATTAAATCCCTACCTCAGTTGGGCCTCCAAAATACATACCCTATACTCACTCTAAGTGGTCCAAATCTCATTGCATAACTAATTATAAAATGTAGTAAAGATCCTACTAATTCATACTAGTCATCCCATGGCTGATAACTAAATACCGCTAAAATTTACTGAATAGCCCAATGCTTCTACCTAGATCACTCATTTCATCCACATACTCCATACATTCAAGGAAACTTAAGGCCTATGTGAACCATAGCATGCGACAATTCAAGAAACTAGGAAGATTGATATTACTGTTTGTTCAAGACATAAATGGTAACTTCTATTCATTCGAGATCTAAATTGGGAGTTCTATTTTTGTAATTTCACAAATGACTGCCAAAGAAGTACCAGGGAACGTGGTTGTATTGATCCCCAAACAACTAAATGGGTCCAATGACCCTGGTCTTGTAACATCTTCTTGAGATAACCAACTTTTGTGGATTATTATGAGGCCAATCCTCGACCCAAAAATTTGTTTTTTGCCGCCAAAAGATTTTTAGGATATAAAGGAGTACCTAGTTATTTTTGCATGTACCTTTCATAGGACCACATGTCTATCCCTGCAATAAGCAATAGCATTCATATAGCACAAAATATTCTATGCTAACTACCAATGAAGTGTTAGCTATGATCATATTAATTGACCCTGAGTTAGACCTAGTTCACCATTTTTCATATGCATAAAATTCAAACCTATTCATGTAAAGAATACATGTGGAGCATCCAAATTCAGTAAAATACAAGCTCTGCGAGAGTCTATCAATTTTCACAATAACCTCTCTAGGGTTTGACCTCCATCCCTTGTCATGCTTATAGCTTATGCAGTATTTCATCCAACTTACCCACATCCTTGAATAGTTTCAAAAACTAAGAGATAGTTCAATGTAAGGGTCTACTACTTCAACTATACAAAAGGAACAATCCAATTCAACACGTTTAAGTCTAGATTGAACATTTCATCAAATTGTAAGGTCATTACGTTTCTTATGTGTAATATTGCCAACCCTAGGAGCCAGGCCTTGTATCATGCATAGATCCATCTTCCTCTTTGGGCCTATTCATTTTTGTAATGTTATCTTCTCCCTTTTCCATTAATTTCCCAAGGATTTTTTAGGTCCATAAGAGGATACCCATTCATCAAGGTTAGATCCCATGAAATTTGAAGTAGGGCCTTAGTATACCACTTGTAGCTACTTTTGAAGTTGAAGATGACCTGGGGAATATCAGTTGGTGTCGTAGGGGAAATTTAGGTTCATCCATAGAAATGGGTTAATGGCTTGCACAAGTTGGATTAGGTATGCCCCATTCTGTGTCTCCTTAAAGGAAGGAAATAGAACTTTAGGGGCCTTCCCAGAGGAAGATTTCATCAGGTTTTCTCAAGACCTGAAAGTCTTTGCTCTATCGTGGTGATTTTGTAGGAAATTTATTATATATCTTCCACAGGATCATCAACAAACATTTCATAGGTATCGGAAGGAATTTCTTTCTGCACCAATTTTTCATTAAATAATAAAGGAGATATATGGATGATATTCTTATTAATGTCATAGGCAGAGCTTCGGAGCCAAAACTTCTTCAGTAATTTAGGATTTTTTAATCCTTCGCATGAAACAAATGATAATACAAAACTTGAAAGAAGGAAAAGAAAGGGGTCATCTTGACAATCCTCTGAATCAGTGCTACCCAAACCATGCATGAGATGTTAATGGTCCATAAGTCTCCACCTGATCTTCAATCTCAAACAAAATTCTCATAAAATCCTCATCTGGGCCAGAAAGGTTAAAAATTGAGTGCAAAGTCTCTGAAGAAAGTTCCTTCAAACTGGTTCCTAATTCTGCATCCGCCATTGCTTGAGAAGGATGAACATAAAATTTATTTTCACTCAGAATGCTTGAAGGAAGATGAAATCTTATGAGATAAAAATGAGAATTTATAAGAGGATGAAATTTTGGAGTGATTGTGTGAGGTATCATTTCAGGAATGAATGTGAAATCAATTCTGAATACTCGCATGGGTCTAGAAAAAGGGAGAATGGATTGATATCTTTCAAAAGGTGATTTTTGGATTGAAGCAAAAATTCACACAGAGGAGGCATCAAATATGAGGGAGTATCAATGATTATTTGTTTCCCAAAGCATATTCCCCAAAAGGGAAGGTGTCAAATTACTTAAGATAACAGCATGAGGAAATAGACAATTTGTGACTGGGCGCATGAGTGATGGTGACAACATAAATAGGACAAAAAAGGATTAAACAATAAAATTAAAAATCCTGCATACATCCATGTCAACATCTAGAAGCAGAATCAAATTAAGGAATAAAAGGTATCTTCATAGTTGAAAAATATTTCCCAAAAATGGAGCTCATTTGTCGCATATTTTGAGGATGGTTTGTTGAAGTTTTGGGGGGAAATTGGGTTGTAAGAAGACACAAAATTGTATAAATATGAGGCTTTTCCTCATAACTAAGGAGTTGAATTTTGGTATTTTGATAAAGGGGGCTTAGTTTAAATTTTAAAAGGTCTTGAGATAAATTGTGAATAACACATGTTTCCTTTGTGAAATGGATATAGAGTTTAGTTTCTCAAAATTTTGTGCCAAGGTGGTTGTGAGTGTACAACTATTGGCAAGATTTGAGAACATTCAGTTGATGTTACCTTCCTAAGAATTTCAAGAACTCAATAATATATGTTCCTCTTTTAAGTTTAAATTTCTTTGTGTTTTGGACAAGAATTGTTGATTGATGAGTCATACTTTCTACTACAGTCTTACATTTACTATTTCTCTTTGTCATACACTAGATTTTTCCTTGATGCTTGTGTTTTGGTCATTAAGTTTGATATTGTGTTGTGAGATTTCCTTCTGTAATATTGAACTGGATTATAAAATCCTTGTCATAAACATTTTTTACTGATATATATATTTTATCCTTTGAGTGTATCTTGGGCATATGAGAGATGAAGCAGTAAATACTTCACTAAAATTCTTACACAAGTTCTTTTGTCATGTATTTTAGATATTGATCTGAAACTTTGCATCTATTGGGTATCAATGAATGCAAATATTTCTTTGTAGAAATTTTATTTTTTGATCCATTTTTATGTACTTTCCATGATTGCAGGATGCTTTGAGTGTTAAATACTTTATCAAAATGAATGTCTCTTCCTATAATTCCCCCTCTATAAAGTTATAACTTCCATAATCGACCCCATTCCCCCATTATAAAATGCCCTTTTGTTCTATTTCACTACCAGGTTTCTCTAAACATCACTGAAGGTGTCTGTTAGCCTTGATTTCATTATCTAGAGAATGCAAGAGCAATTATACTTAACTGTCTTTAGTAACCTGTGTCTGGAAAAGTAAACATACACAACATATTTTGTGACAACTCGTGAGAGTGAGTGTTGTGTCCATTGGCCATGTTTATCCCATATTGACCCACCATTTGAGAATAAATTGAGGGAACAAAGACTCCATCTCCCCCTCTGCATTTAGGTTACACCTCGGGTCCTCTCACCCTGGTTCAAGGTAGGACCAAAAGTAGTAGGAAAAGGCCATCTCCTTTGTACGTGCCCCTCAATCATCCCAAGGCTTGATCCCAAGGAAAGTGTTAGACCCATCCCTAGCTACAAAATGACACACCAATCCAGTCTACCACCATTCCAAGCCATTTCCCCTTTATTCTATTAAGGAGGAATTGTTGTCAATCCAACAAAAGGGGTGTAGATTTGAGGACCAACACCTAATTGATGTCATTTTTAGGTACACTCTTTAAATTATTTGGGTTATTGCTTGCCATACTTGTTCTATTAACTTGTCAATGTTTCTCGTGATTCCACTGAGAACTTTTTATGCCTCTAGTGGGTTCAAAAGACATATCTTTATTGGGATTTTTTGAAATTATTCAAATATATACCATTCTGCTCAAGTATTGTAAAAAAAATTATCTCATTATGAGTAGGTTTTCCATTAAACCTACACTTGTTTGATTATACTGCAATATTGTCCAAGATTCATAAATCTCTACAAATTTTAACCTCCCTATTTGAAAATTATCTTTTCAAAGAGTTATTTGAGTTGATCTACACATCTAAGGTGCAAGACCTTAGTGGTGGATCCATCTTTTACAAGAAAATATGGCATATACCAGTGTTAATTATTTACTCATTGTTGATTAAATTTTCAATTTTGTAAAGATGGAAGGAAGGAGATCCTTCTTCAAGTCTGATCCTACCAGAAGGTTGCTTCTAGAGCTAGAAAATACAAATCCAAGAAGGAAGCAGATCTGGAAACTAGTGGGTGGCCTAAGATCAGAAGAAAAAATTGTTCTAAGTGTTAAATTTAATCAGCCTTTGGTGGAAGATTATTCTAGCACATCTGACAGCTCTGAATCAGATAGCCCTCAAGTTGATTTGCATACTTTTTTTCAAAAGGGTCCAGCATTTGCAAGTAACAAAGGTATTCTTCACCTTCCTCCTTTGTTGACTCTTGAGAATAGGGTATTTTGTGAAACTGAGTCCTTGAAGGATTCATATTTTGTGGATCATACTCCTTTTCCTCAAAGACCCCTAGTTCCCCACCATTTCAATCCTAAAACACCTCCACCAAATAATATGGCACAACCTCCACCAAGGCCTCCTTTTGTGGTTAATACCTATAGACCAATAAGATTCCATGGGATGGTGGGTTACCCAAATGAAGTACCCCATGAAATCAGAAATAGATTGTCTAGATTTCAAGGGAATAATGCCATAAGTGGAGATCAACATCTTATATTTTTCAGAATGTTATGGATGATTTTGAAGTAGAACATGAAGATGTGTATGTCAAGTTATTCATACATACTTTAGAGGAAGATGCTAGAGAATGGTATAATTTTTTGCCTAAAAATTCAATTGATTCCTAGACAGAAATGAAAAATGCTTTCAAGTTACAATATGGTGATAAGACTGATCCTAGGTTTCTCTTGACTGAGTTTGAGAATATAAATAAAAATCCAAATGAATGTGTGCAATATTTTAACACTAGGTTTAATAAAACCTTAACTAGATTTCCTATTAATCTAAGGCCTAGTGATGACTCTTGCTTGATCAAGTACTCAAATGCCTTTGACAAAAAGGTGGCTTATTATTTAAGGGATAAGAACCCTAGAACCTTGAGCAGGAATTTCTCTATGGCTGTCCAAATTGATAACAATATCAAAGCAACATGAAAAACTATAAAGAGGGAAGGTGTTGAGCTGATTAATCCAGAAAAAACCAGAGGCAAGTAAGGCAATGGATTTATAGGAAGTGGTTAAGACTTTGGATAGAGTCGTCAAAGAGATTTCATACAAGCTGGCTCAAGAAGAGAAAGGATTGGTTTCAAATTCTCAAGTTCAACATCAGACCCAAGGACAAAATAGATTTGGGAATCATCCCAAAGATCATCAGGTTGATGATATAGGAAAATGACCCATGCCTTCAGGGAGTAAGTAACAGGGTTATAAAGAAAGTAAAAAAGTCCTTGATCCATTAACAAAAAGAGTTACATTGGTGGAAGAAGATCACATCATTGAATGGTGTGATAAATGTTTATTGCCACATTCCCCTTGTGAACCACTTGTTGGAGATGATGATGTTGCTGATGAAGCTGGTTTTGATGACATATGCATGATGGAATGTCCAAAAGACTCAATACTAGGAGCTACTTCAACTGATATCTTATATGCTTAAACTGTGGAGGATTTTTGGGCTTGCATAAATTAGGTATTCTCCCTCCCTTCTATTGTCAATGTTGATATAGATATGGCTCAGTCATTTGAACTTCCAAATCATGATTTTGAGTATTTAAGAGCCTTAATGATCAAGAAGGATGATGGTGGAATCCCATCTAAGGAATATGGGAAGCTATTAATGAATGTTGTGGTTTCTCAATAGAAAGAGTATAACCTTATGAACAAACAAGTCAAATGACCTACTCCTGCTCCTAAGCCAAAAATGTCTATCTTGACCAACATCCCCAAGGATGCTCCTAAGAAAACCATGCCTAAGAAAGGTCTTGTTGTCTTTTCAAATCCAAGTACCTATTCCTCTACCCAAGCAAAAAAATATAACATTCCATTAGATAAGGTTATTACCCTTTCTTATAATACAACCCTCCCAAAGTATGTTTTCTATGATATAGCTAAAATTATAAGTCAGATAAAAATTACAGTCCCTATTCTAGAACTGCTTAGAATTCCAGAACGAAAAAAAGAGCATTTGAATACTTGGGGTTGAAGGATGATATAGTTGTCAAAGAAAGGGATACAAATAATGTGGTGACTCTGCATGCCATAGCTGAAGTTGAGGTAAATAAAGAGCCAGAAAACATGGAAGAACCCCCAAAAGTATATTTAGGCACATCCTTAGTTGAATCCCAATTGGATGTGGATCCTTTCTTTACTACTCTGATTGTTAATGGGTGCTTCTTCATAACTGCATGTTTGATTCAGGAGTTTCATGTAATATCATGACTTTATAGGTCACGAATAAACTAGACATCAAGATAACAACATCTTTTGGAAGTTCTATATGCTATGGATCCAAGAGAAGTACTTGTTGTTGGGTATGTTAGAGGTCTAATGGTACAACGTGCTACTTATCTAGGAAAATATTTAACCATGAATATGGTTCTAATGGATTGCCTAGCTAAATGGGGCATGTTATTATCAAGAAAATGGGCCGCAAGTGTGGGAGGAAGTGTTCAAATGGATATGTCATATGCCTCTATACCATTAGAAGGGAAGTTATTCAAATATCACAAGAGAAGAGAAGATGCTACATCTTATTGAGGATCCCATGAATGCCTCTTATGAGGTATTGTTCATTGATACAGATTTGGGTAACTTCATAGGTTGTGCAGATGTTGAAGATCATTGCATGGATGCTAATGCACATCTTGAGGATGTAAATGTTCCCTGGACCATGATTTTTGATGGGGCATGTTCTAAATTTGGAAATGGAGCTGGAGTGGTTCTGAATTCTTCAAATGGTGAGTCATTTAGCTTTTCCTTTAAGTTAAATTTTGAGTGCACCAATAATGTAGCAGAATATGAAGCACTCTTGTTGGGGAAAGAATTTCTTAGAAGCATGGGATAAAATATCTCCTTGTGAAGGGAGATTCTGAACTGATAATTAAGTAAGTGTGTAAGTAATATTTAACAAAAACTAAATATTAAAGTAGTATAGAAATGCAGTATGGGATCTCCTTGAGTGTTTTGATTCTTTTAATATTAATATCATGGGAGGAGTCAAAATGTGGACAGCTGATAGGTTGGTAGTTTTGGCTTCACAATATGACAAAGAGGATTCATCTCTATACTATAAATTTGAAGTGGAAGTACTGGTTAGACCTTCTGTACCTGATAATATTCAACACTGGAAAATATTTGATGATGATTCACACATCAAAATATTTCTCAATTGCCAAGGTGAGTTCACTAACCAGATTATTGATTTAGAACCTATGATAGAGGTATGTGAAGGGAAGGAAGTTCTATTTGGAAAGGAAGTAATTCAACTAAAGACTAATGTAATCCCAAGGGGATTAGTCAGTTTGGAATATGGTTTTGATAGTACTAATAGAGAAGTATGTAAATCTGACAAATTCTCTAAGAGATGTTGTGGAGTGCAATTTTGGCTTCCATCCAAGATCCTAGAAAGTTGTGGTTAGACAATAATCTAAGTAAAAAAGAGAGGCTTATGGCTAGTTATTAAGAAAATACAAGGATTACCTTGCTTGGTCTTACTCTGAATTAAAATCCTATAGAGAGGATATGTTTCAGCATGAGATACCATTGGCACCTAACTCCAAGCCTTTCAGACATAAGAAAATACCAATCAATCCCCTCCTTGCAACCAAAATGCAAGAGGAATTGACCAAACTAAGAGATGGTGGGATAATACAACCCACTAGGTATTCTTCTTGGGTAGCTAACTTAGTGCCAGTCAGAAAAAAAGAATGGTGATATAAGACTTTGTGTTGATTTTAGAAATCTGAACAAAGGCTTCACTTAAAGATAATTATCCCTTGCCTAATATGGATAATTTTCTACAGAAGGTGACTGGTTCAGAAATGTTATCTACCTTGGATGGATTCTCTGGTTACAATCAGGTTGTGGTAAGAGAATCAGAGCAATACAAAATTACATTCACCACTCCTTGGGGTACTTATGTTTACATTAGGATTCCATTTGGATTGATGAATGTTGGGGATACTTTTCAAAGAGTAATGGATTTTTCTTTTCAGATCTTATGAGCCAATTCATTTTTGTATATCAAGATGACATCACTGTGTTATCCAAAAGAAGATAAGATCACCTAATGCACTTAGAAAAAATCTTGATCAAATGTAGGGAGTATGAAATTTCATTGAACCCCAAGAAATGTCATTTTGGTGTTAAAAAAGACAAGTTACTTGGACACACAGTTTCTCACCAAGGAGTCATGATTGATCCAGAAAATGAGTAGAAGCTATTGACCAAGTTCCTATCCCCTTGTCAAAGAAAGGTATTCAGTATTTCTTTGGGAAGATTAATTTTGTGAGAAGATTCATATCTAATTTTTCTGAAATTACTTTTCCTATCACCAATATGTTGAAGAAAGATCAAGTGATCAAATGGGAACAAGGGGTTGTTCAAGCATTCAAAGGAGTAAAAGAAGCACTCAAGACTACCCCTGTATTGGCCAGTCCTGACTATAAAAAATATTTTCAAATGTTTTCATTTTCTTCTGAATTTACTATTTCCTCTGTGTTATTACAAAAGAATGAAGAAGGCCATGAAAATCCTATTGCATTTTTTAGCAAAGCTTTGCAAGGGTCTGAGCTGAAATATTCTGTCATGGAAAAGCAAGCTTTTGCTTTGGTCAAAGCAACCAAAATTTTCAGACCTTATATTCTAAGTTCAAAAATTATAGCATATGTGCCTCACATAATGGTAAAGGATATTTTGTCTCAGATGGAAATATCTAGTAAAAGGTGCAGATGGGTTAACAAGCTTCAAGAATATGACATGGACATACAAACTAGTAAGCTTGTTCGAGGATTGGGCTTAGCTAGGTTGATGGCAGAGAGCAATTTACAGGTGGTAGAGATCCACAATGTTGAAGAAGATGGGCCACACCCTCATCAAAAGGTGAGAAATTCAGTTTGGTATAAAGATATAGTTTATTATTTGATGAACTTGAATTTTCCTAAGCACCTAGATAAGAATCAAAGGAGGACACTTAAGATGGTTTCTCAAAAGTATATCTTGACTGATCATGGATTAGCTTGGAAGAATCTAGAAGTTTTACGTAGATGCATCACTGAAGAGGAGGCCCCCAAAATAATTACAAAATTTCATGGGGGAGTGTTTGGAGGCCACTTTTTTGGAATACTAACTACCCACAAGATGTTAAAGGAAGGATATTGGTGGCCTTCATTATTTAAAGATGTTTGTTTTGTTAGTTCGAAGATGTGAAAGTTGTCAATGATTTTCTGGAAGACTGAAAGCTTCTAGGGCCCTACCTTTGCATCATGTGTCAATAGAAGCTCCATTTAAACAATGGGGCTTGGAATTTATTGGTGAAATATCATACCCTTCAAGTGTTGGTCATAGGTGGATATTGGTGGCCACTGACTACTTCACCAAATGGGTTGAATCCATTCCCACTAGAAAAACAACTCATCAAGATAGTCATGGATTTTATCCTGAATAATATAATCTACAGAT
Source organism: Taxus chinensis (assembly GCA_019776745.2). Lineage (NCBI taxonomy): Eukaryota > Viridiplantae > Streptophyta > Pinopsida > Cupressales > Taxaceae > Taxus > Taxus chinensis. Next base: position 812,088 of record JAHRHJ020002342.1, read on the forward strand.
TTGGTGTGCCTGCCAAGATAGTTGTTGACAATGCCATGAGCTTCAGAGCTAAACCATTGGAAGCTATGTGTAAAGAATATGGTATAAATTTGGCCTATGCATCAAATTATAACCCTCAAGGAAATGCCAAGCAGAATCAAGTAATAAGAATTGCTAAAGATCCTCAAAAGAACTCTAGAGACCAATAAAAATAAATGGGGTGAACAACTCAATTTTGCATTATGGGAAGACAAAGTTACTACCTAAGGTCTACAAAAAAATCCCTTTTGAGATGGTTTATGGAGTTCAATTCCTTTTTCCCCTACACTTACAACTTTCCTCATATCATTTTATGCAACAATTTGAAGATGGAGGAGAAGTTTTTCCATATGAGGAAAGGATAAATCAGATCATGGAATTAGATGAAGTCAGAAGAGATTCCCACCAAAAACATGTTAAATTTAGAGAAAAATTGAAGAAAATATTTGACAAGAAGGTCACCCCAAGAGATTTTAATGTTGGAGACTTAGTCTTGTTATGGGATAAAAGACATGAAGATAAAGGAAAACATGGAAATTTTGATGCCCTCTGGATGGGGCCCTATTCTATTGATATCATAATTGGGGAACATACTTTCTTTCTGAAGGACTTAGAAGGACATTTGCTGGAGTTTCCTATCAATGGCAGGAATCTCAAACATTTATTGGATTAAGCCAAAGGATCATGTTTAAACATTGTATAGTGTATAGTTGTAAAATTTATTTCTTTGTTTTGTGGTTTCCCTTTGTGTTCCCTTTTTGTGCTCTGGTCTACAGTGACCAAGTTTCATAACATGGCAGTATTTTGGTTTAAATGTAATACATCTTTTTAATCGACCCTTTTTATTTGATCTCCTTGACTCCATACCCAATGGATTAGGCATCTGGTCTGATCTATGTTCTTATGGCACCCACAGGGGGTGCCCATCCCCAAGAAAAAGCCATTGTTGGAGCTCATTTTGAGCCCTGTTCTTAACTAGTTGAGTTTTCTAAAAATTACCCCGTACCATTTAAAGACCCAAATTTCATATATTGGCTTGTCACTAATATTTTTGAATCTCCATGATCATCCCTTCCCATGAAATTCAACAAATTAAAGGATGGACATGACTATCCAATCTCTAAGGAATCACAATGCATCAACTTAGAAATCTGTAGAATGAAGAACTTAAATTCTGCAGAATTGCTCCAAAAGGTGAAGATAAATATCATGACCGGGTGGTATTCTAGAATAATTTGTAACCATCAAATTAATTTGGTCTAGCAATATGAAAATAGAAGAGGATTTCATGATGAATGGTTACAAGAAATAAATAGAATGTGGTTGTATAAAAAAAACTGTGGTACATGGTTTAATTATTGTCATTTTTAAGGAAGTCAACACTCCACAAATTCTAAAATGCCACAAAACATTCAAAAATCCTGCCAAAGGGTTGAAACATCAAAAAATAACTGAAATAATCTGTGGATAAAAGGAAAGTTCAATTAAAATTGAAATGGGACAATGGTTTATCACAAGGGTCAACACTCCACGGATCCTAAAAGACAAGAGACTCAAAAAAGAACATATTTTATCAAGTATCCTTTACCACAGGTGTCCAAATCATACAAGCATGAATTCAAAGACAATTGTTTTGCTATCCAAAGGTAAATTGACAAGTTATGCGAATTAATTGTTGAGTTAACAAATGAAATAAAAAGAAGCATATGTATATACTAAGAACCAAATGGGGATTCTATAGGGGCCTATAACCCTTGAAATTCACATATATTATAGTATGCATATACAAAAAATGAAGGTTATTACAAAAGAGGGACATTTTCAATTGATGGTTACATAGTCCTCTACAAAGGTGGGAAGCCTATTCAACAACTTCTTCGTAAACTCAAATTCTTTGCGATCTTGGGACCCATAAACATACTAGATATCTCATGTAGAGTCACGAGACATGCCCATTCCCATGATTTCTATAAATTTTGAGTTGGTAGCTTCTAATATTTTCATCAAATCCAATTTTCTCCTATAAAGCTTATTTCACTAAATTTGGACATATTCCAGTGAATTTGGACTCCAGTATTACATGTTTTGGAAGAAATCTATCACCATTTTTTCCTATATTGGATTCCATTTTTGTCTATACTGGATTCCATTATTACTATTATTGGATTCCATTAGTAACAATATTGGATTTAATATTTCATTATTATTTGAGTTCCAATTTCAGCTATTATTGGATTCTAATTTTGCTATTATTCGATTCCAATATTGCTATTATTGGATTCACTATTAATGGATTCCAATATTGCTATTATTGGATTCCAATTTTTTTATTTTTTATATTTTCATGTTGGGAGTAAGTAAGGCTAGTAGCCACTAACTATTAAAGGCATGAGCCCATTGGATTAATAAAAATAAAAAATTAACAATAACTTCTTGCAAAAGCCTCGATGTAAGGTGATTGGTTGCTAACTATTATAAGTCATGAGCCTATGGTATTGAATGAAAGTGTAAAATCCTCGATGTAAGGTTAGTTTTCTCTAACTATTTTAAGTCATGATCCTATTGTATTAAAAGAAAGTGCAAAAGCCTTGATGTGAGGTTAGTGGGTGCTAACTATTATAAGTCATGATCCCATTGTATTAAATTAAAAATAAAAACTAACAATAAATCCCTGCAATAGCAAGTTTGAAGTGTGAACCATGCACTTTCAAATGGTGAGCCTCACATTGTCAAATTTGCAAGACTCACACTTTCAAAGTTATGAAAAATATGAGACTCACACTTTGAAAGTGTGAGCACACATTTTCCAAGTTGTGAGCCTCACACATAAAACTTATTTACAAGCCCTTACTTTGAAAGTGTGATCCCTCACACTCTGAAAGTGTGAACCTTCACACTCTGAAAGTTTGAACCACACTCTAGTAAACTCTGAACCTTATGAAGCCTCACACTGTTGAAATTGTGATATTCGCACTCACACTTTGAAAGTGTGAGACTCACACTTTCAAAGTGTGAGGCTCATACTTTTAGAGTGCGAGGTTCTCACTTTCAATGTTTATTATGTGCATCCTTAAATTTGACACTGGCCTTAAATGCTAGTGGTGTTATTTTGATTTTTGGTGGAACTTACAATAAATTTACATTCTCACCCCGAAATATATCTTGTAACAACTCAAGTATTGTTTTCTTAGATTGTACACGACATTAAGTTCACTAGTGTTTATTATTATAAACTATATCTCTAAGTAATCATTAAAAGCAAACAACATAGTTGGGAGTTTATGTATATCACAAATTCTATTACTGTGAAAGATAGTAGAATTTATGCTTGTAAATTGTTCCATTCTCCATATAAATGATGAGTCACTTCCGTGAGAAAGAAAATGAAATAATCCTTTGACACAATGCAAGAAAAATGTTTGTGAGAAACATAGTCTTATGCCCTCGGAGATACATTGAACCAATATTTTATAGTTTACATCAATCAAAAGACTCAATTGTGCCACAATTGTATTCTTTGTGAGTCAAGAAATGCCAACACCTTTTTCCCAATGTTGGTCCATTTGAATGAGCTACATTTGCATCACACCCCTTAATGTGGTATAACATTTTTCTTCTTTTTGTTTTCACAAGTCTCCCTCTTGTATCCCATTCTCTTAGCCTTGTAAAAGTTCCAGGCCCTTGCAACTTTGAGTTATTGGCCACAACTTCCTTCAAGTCAGCAACTCCAGAAGAGCAATTTTGTAACTGTATACATCAGATTTCTCACTAAGCCTTGATGTTCTTGCATATTCTGGGTCAATGTAACCAATGGTACCCATAACATAGGTAGAGGTGTGGTTTTTGGCCAAGGGAATGCACTTGGAAATGCTAAAGTCTGACAAATGTGCCTCAAAATTATAATCCAAAAGAATGTTAGAAGTCTTCACATCCCTATGAACAATGTGTGGGTTACTTTCATAATGAAGATATGGCTATCCTTCTTCAGCACCATGAGAAATATTTAGCCGAGTGTTCCAGTCTAGCTTAATATTCTTTGATGATCCTATATGAAAATAAAAATTAATAAAACACTTGTTAGATTTTCCAACAATCCATTTTAATATGAAGGTTAGAGATTGATTGGATGCTTCTATTTCAAAATATGAATCTACAATGTACAGATCCATTTTTCTTCATAACATAATCATTTTACTCACCATGTAGGATGTCCCACAGACTCTCGTTTACCCTGTAATCATAAAACAACAGGTTTCCAAGTGGAGAAAATGAATATCCATGCAGACTCTCAAGATTTTGATGCTTGATGCTTCCAACTGTTTCCACATCAGTTTCAAATGCAAGAAAGCTTAGTGGGTAGTGATTGTACATTCTCTTTATAGAAATTATCTTAGAATTCTTTAGATCACATTTATAAACAATACTTCTAGTACCATAGCCAATTACATATTTCTTGTTTAGATTTTTGGTTATTGTCTTTATGTCATCATACATGTTAATGTGAAGTATGACCAACCTTGGAGAACCTAAATGTAACAAATAGATGTGTCAATAAAGAAATTGTAATAAGATATTGCTTTCTGATTTGTTGTCTGATAATCTATACAATATGAAATCATGCCTAGTCATATTAGTTTTAACACCTTGCTCCATTTTGTTTGCAGAGCCTTTTGTAAATGTGTTTGGATGATTTAAACGGTACACAACTATAATAGTAGTACTGAACCCAAACAGATGTAAACAATTTCCAGTTTTGAGATGGATGTTGTTCATTGCATTGGGCCACAATTTTGTTACACAACATCATACATATCCAAGTTTGCCAAATTTTTTATAACAATAGAAGAATGTCTCTGGAACCTGAGCTATTTAAAAGACAACTACTATTTCTTGCATCAGTTAATTCTTGATATCCAAAAACCATAAGAAACAAAACTGAATTAGTCGGTAGATAAAAGTTGTGCAACAAATTGACAATGTCAAACAAACCAAATTTAATAGTGATTAATTATTTAAATTTCTTAGTGCAACGCATAACAAAAAAATTATTAATGATTTCTTGTTTTTTATAACTAAAGGAGGGTTGAAGGGTCCCTTTCCCTTTATAATAAATATATAATGAGAGGATCAATCTATAAACCTGAATGATCCATCAATAATTTGTTGAAAAAATGAAAGGGCCTATGCCAAAAACACAAGTGGTTGGGAATACAAAAAAATGCCAGACCAGTAAGATAGACATGATGATTCGATAACAATGGAATTGGATATGCTATAAAATAACCAAAACAAAGATATAGATCGATGGATTTTAGAAGCACTTAATTAACTAAATCAGATGACACATCCATAACCTCCACTTTAACAGGGATGAAAATGGTTTCTGTAGGTGGTTTCGGGAAAAGATGTTCTTTTCCAGCAACATCCCAACTCTTTAGCCAATTGTATGCCTCACGAACTTTCCTGTGAAGAAGATCCCAACATGTTGGTTCCTATTGTAGTGGAGCAAACATATCATCCAGGTCAGGCACATGGAATGAACTAGGTCCCGCCCTTGGTCTCTCACCCCATTTGGACACACCAAACATGAAACACATTAGGACATCAAACCATTTGTAAAACTCTCCAAAAATGGCCATGTCCATCAAACCTTCTTGTATATAATGAGCCTGAGAAAGGAAGGGCCATGACACACTTGAGGTTTTTTCCATTTCCACTTCCATGCCAACCCTATACACTGGCTTGATCCAGTGATGACCCATCTCCAAATCCCAATTCTTCACTGGATGTATGATAAGAAGATGAAAAATGAATGTTAAGAAACTTCCACATTTACCCTCAGATGTCCCTCTAAAGAAAGATAATCTTCTCCAAGAACTCCCTCAATAGCAACCATGTCTTTCTCTGATTCAATCCAAAAAATGGATTTCAAATGGTGACGTGAAATTTTGGTATAAAATCCCATTTCACAAACTGACGCAGAAAATTACATGAAAGGAAACATTGGAAAGGCCATGACAGATGAAATGAAATCCAGTGAAATAAACCCGAAAGGTGTGAAAATATGGGAGAAAGGATCGGTAAATATATGGAGTGATTATGCTATCGCATGCTTGTAATTAATACAAGCTTGCTAGGGGATTTAATATAAACCTTTATTGGAAAAGGTGGTGAGTCTGGCCAATCAACATATTTATTACCAATCTTATCACAAAGCACTTGGTCATTCCCTTGATTTTCTATTAAATCCACCTATTTAGTAACCTTCCAATATATAATATTTAAGGTCCAATCTGTAATTAATGAAACAATAAAAAAAGGAAATTTATTCACACAATATTTTTGATTACCATGTTAGCAATAATATGAGAGTCACCTCCAATAATTAATTCATTACTACTCAAGTCATTAGCCATGGACCAACAATGTTCCAACACTTTAATTTATTGATTTATACATTTATTAATTTACAAAAATTCTAGTCATTAGTCATGTTATTAATTATGAGATTAGCCTCTGGAAGAAGGTCACCTTTTTTTCATGGCTATCTTGTAAAACATGCTTCGAGGATTGGAGAGAGGTTGCCACACAAATTTAGCACTTAGACAAAGATTTTGTTTTTCCAAGTTCAAAATCCCCGCTTCCCATGATCGTTAAAAAGTGAAATGTTGACTTTAACAATAGGTATTTTCTTGGTCTCGTTGGTTCCTTGCCAGAGATAGGCCAACAAAATTTTGTTGATTTTATCAAACACACAATTGGGGATCCTCAGAATAGAAACCATATAAATGGAAATAAAACAATAGTATATCAACAAGATTAGATCAATGCAATAGAAGTTCTTCATTTAATCCTGTGAAAGAATCATGTTCACCTTCTCCCTATGTATGTGATAGATCATTTAGGTCTATTTTCTTTGAAGGATGATTTTAAGAAAATATGCAAGGCCAAGATGGACATGATACTTCTTTAGGTTTAAATGATGTACATATGTTATGATGATCTAACCTTTCCATACTATGTGGCTATGTTTATTACCAGAAACTATTGATTGTAGCAATAACAAAGCCTTCCCTTTCATTAACTAATGAAACTTATTGGTTGCAAAGAATTTTTGTTTAAATGAAAAAAGATATGAATTATGTTTTATGAAAAATATATCAAATGAGAACTACATAAGGCATCAACCTTCTCAAAGGTATGTACTCAACGAGTTGGATCTTCCAAGATAGTCCATCAAATATAATATAATTTCAAATAATGACAAAATACCTTTTAAGATTGATTTTTTGCATTATTAAAATGGATTCGTCGACAATATAGAGGCTAGTGACTGATAGCCTTCTCATCAAATGAATAATTGGAAAACATAAAACATGCATTTCTCTACACATCCTCAAATCAATTATTCCTGAGTAAGATTCGTGTTCATCTTCGCCCTCAATTTTTAGTAAATCATTTATGACTATTTTGTTTAATGGGTTATTTCTAGAAATATGGAGGGCCAAGATGATCAGGATACATCTTCAGGTTTAAAATATGTACTTCTATTATTATGCTCTAACTCTTATCTTTTTCGCTAAGGTAGACAATTATTTTTATTAGGTCGATATTTTAAAAAAAAAGAAACAATAGAGCCTAGTGAGCGCCAAACCACTCCTTTCAGTAATTAATGTAGCTCAATGGTCACTATGCATTTTATTTGATACAAATTGACATGAAAAATGTCTTGCGACCACATTTTATCCATTCATATGATATGTTTTTCAAGTGTTATGTTACTGTAAATATTCGAGCTTAGCAGTCACTAAGCATTTTCTTTAATACAATTTTTTTTATCTCTATTTTTTGTAAATTAAGAAACAATTTATCCTAGAGGCCACTAATCTATTCCTTTCTCAATAAACAATAAACAATAAGCCTAGAGCAATGTTATATTCTGATAAGTATTCAAGCTTAGCAGTTGCTAAGATCATTTTCTTTAATACGAATTATTTTTTATCTCTCTTTTTTGAAATTAATAAATAAAGTTTAGCCTTGAGGTACTAATCTATTACTTTCTCAAAGACCTCCATATTTTGAGAGTAAAAATTTTCATATCTCACATATTTATCATCTAAATATATTATGAAAAATGCATAGTGACCGATAATATCTATTACTATGATCTGTTATTAGAGTGCTATGTTCGAAATAAGATATTGTTTAGCCTAGTTCTGCCATATCATTTCTTTATGTAAGTATTCGAGATTAGCGGTCGCTAAGAATTTTCTTTAATACGAACTTTGTTTGATCTCTATATTCAAAATTAAAAATTAGTCTAGCCTAGCATCCATTAATCCACTCCTAATAAAGTATCGGAGCTTAGAGGTTACTAATCTTTTTCATTGATGCCCACCGATGTGTAAAAAAATAAAGATGTAAAGGTGTGTGCCTAAGTCAATATGATGTTATTTGAGAACCCTGAAAACATTTTTAATAACCATATTTCTTCCACAAGCATGCTATGAAAATTCTCAAAGCAATCAATCAGTTTTGGTGTCCAAATCTCAAATACACTGTCATAATGATATTATGAGAAAATCATTCGGGATGTTTTATTATTGCTTAAGAGGTTACAATATATAGGCACTTGCTGTTAAAAATCACAGGATTGTCAACACCTATTTCCAATCCCTCAACTTCTCTGTAGGATATCTCATACAATCCTAAGCAAAAATCTCTCATATGAGTTGTGCATTACAACTAATTGTGCACACTCATGTATTATTTAAATATTAAATAATACTAAACCTAAATGTTCACACTAGAAAAGAATTCCTAACTTCACCCCCTTAGTGTGAATATAAAATTACGCTTATCATAATTTCTCCTCTAATGGTATAAACAATGTGACTCATTTTGAAAATTAATAACCAATGCAAATGGTTAACAGGTTAAATAAACATTAACATCCATTGATACACCTCTTGTGGTTTTCAACTGGATTTCCCACAAATCAAGATCATGAACTACTTACTGAAAATATTTTTAGCTCTCATCAAATATTCCTTGGACATAGGAGTTCACTTAATATTATACATTACAATCATGAATAACTTTTGTTCTTATTTTCACAATTGAAAAATTGGAAAGAAAAAACACATTTTAAAAACTTTCCACCAGTTTAGTTTCGCGGCCTCGTTTATGGTGCCTAATTCTTAGTCGCTGATCAACTAACCTTCCTTATTTTATCCAAATAATGTCCCTGCATTTATCTCAACAATTTATTCAAGGATCCTATGTATATTTATAGAGGGTAGGGTCAGGGGCAGAAGCCCATAAAATATGGAAACATTTTATTGAGTGACATTTTTCTCGTTGTTTTAGGAAGATTTACCCGAAAATCATTTGTCCTTTTTTTATAGTAACAATTTTTCTCTTAAAACAATTATGACATTATTGGAATTGAGGTTTTTAATGAAACATATTATTTTGACCAAACCGTTTCCTGATATTTGACACATTAACTTAGTAATTGTAGATATTAGAACTTTGTATTTTTTGATTTGACAAAAATATTTGTTTCCAATATGTTTTTTCCTTAAAATGCACCTGAAAACTTAAATGTACTAAAAATGAATTCTTCATTATTTTAAAAGACTATGTTAAATATCAACATGGAATATTTGTTAAAAAATTTTCTATTGACAACTTAATTACTATCATTTTTTCCATTAGGTAAATTAATTTGTTTTAGTTTTATCACTAAGTAAAAATTTACATTCAGGATAACACTTCTAAAACTACAAAAACTAGATGAAAACAGTTATTGGATTTTATTTTATTAGTCGATACCTGTGTCAACAAATAAAATATGAAGGTCGCATTCAATAATCACAATAGTAAAAATGCCAGATCTGTGGATCTTTTACTATGTTAGATTCTCTACCATTATTCACAGAAAATTTTTTAAAAGAAAATTAAATAGTCACGTCAACCTATAAGTTAGCTAACTAAATGTTGTCATATTTAATAGTCCTCCAGATCAAAATTTTTGGAAATAAATTTCATTGCATTATTTTACAGGGAAAAACAAATGTTGGGGAACAAAATTTAATTTAAACCATGAATGCATATGTATTACCTATTCAGATTTTGAAAAAGATCATAAGTATATTAGATAGCTTATAGTCTAATGGCCAAATTTCTGCATTTTAATCAATTAGTAATTGAAAATATGAATATAAAAATTGCTTTTTTCCTATAACTAAATGTATATGTGATTTTGCAGGTTATAGAACAAATCTAGTTTTTTCAAAATTAACTAACCTTTGTACATCACTGGTTTTTAGCCAGTAACTTTATAATTCTACTAGTATCTTGAGCTTCCAATAAATCTACCAACTGCCTGAAAGTTAAGAATGGTAACCAACAAATTAGATAGCTAAAGCATGAGTATCCAAACCAGAATAAATGATAATGAGTTACTTGGAGAAATAACTTAACAGAAAATCATCCAAAGCCCTCCTTAAATTTGAAATGATTCATAAAGAATTCTTGTTTTTCAACAAATCATAATTTTTTTGGGAATTCTCCACTGTTAGTGAAATCATAATGAGTTTAAATGTATTCTCATGTCACAGCTTTGGAATTCTAACCAAATAAAATTGTTGCCACCATTGCCTTTATCTATACTGGCGAATGTTATCCTCAAGAACTTGACATTTTTCTGATAAATTATCAGTTTGCCTAATTATCAGTTTTGCAAAAATTCGAGCTTAGAAACAAAATAATTATTATAATAAATCATTCAGGATCCTTTTATTATTGCAAATCAGGTTACAATATATAGGTAGTGCATTACTCCTATAAATTCAGAGCTTTCATCTAAGATTTTTTCAACTCATAGAAGGAGGATGTCAAACAATCCCAATATACAGCGGAAATGTAGTTTGCATTATCAACTCATTGTATGATGTATTATTTTGAGCATTAAATAATACTAACACCTAAATTTTTACATATATATTATGGAAAATGCCTAGCGACCGCTAATATCTATTACTATGATTTGTTATTCTAGTGCTATGTTAAAAATAAGAAATTGTTTACCCTATTTTCCACACAATCATTCCTTTTTGTAAGTATTTGAGCTTATTGGTCGCTAAACATTTTCTTTAATATAAATTATTTGATTGATCTTGTTCAAGTAATGGAGCTTAGTGGTCGCTAAGTATTTTACTAGATATGAACCGATATAAATTATGTGTTAGACACAAAAAACTTATGAGTAATATAGAAGTTGTGATATCTTTCAAGGGTATGTAGTGCCACACTTGGTTGTGCAAGGGATTTTATAGCCAATAATATATGATTATAGTTAATGAAAAATATTATCGATCCAAAATTGTAGAGTTATTTATTTACATTGTTGGAAAGGAAACCGTGGAGTTGTAGAGGCTAGCGAGTGTTAGGCTTCTGCTAAACAAATAGATGAATAACATATGACATGCCTGATTTTTTCATTACCACGTACTAAAAAGAATAGCCTGGTCCCCTATAAAATCTAAGTATTTATTATTTTGAATTCTGTGTTGCAAAAATATCATTCTAATGGAGCTTAGCAGTAGCTATTTTCTTTCCTATCTTTAAGGTACTCTCAAATTCTTGTGAAGTGAAAAATTATGTTTTAGTTTTTCTAGAGTAAAGCGTAAATAACTCCAAAATATTGACGATCACAAGATATATTAGAAATTTCATGCCACGTGTCAACATTTTAGTGGATGACATTCACAAATTAATATGGGAGGGTCTTTATAGGTTAAAAGTATTTGTTAATTCTAGGGCTAATTAAACATTTCTTAAAAATGTGTCAATTATATAGTTTCCTAACTAACTGGTTCAAGCTTGCCACATGTCACATTTTATCGCAATATTTTTTTTAAATTAGAGCGCACTATATTTTAGATTTTGAATTCGATAAAAATTAATAATAAATATTAGAAATTAGAAATTTGAATTCTAATATTGATGATCACAAGAGATATTAGAAATTTCATGCCACGTGCCAACATTTTAATGGATTACAGTTACAACTTAATATGGCGGTTTTTTATAGGTAAAAACTATTTGTTAATTCTATCGCTAATTAAAAATTTCTTAATAAATGTGTCAATTATATAGTTGTGTAATTAACTGATTCAAACTTGCAAGATGTCACATTTTATTGGATTTTTTTTTAAATTAAAGCGAACGATATTTTAAAAATATCAAATTTGCATTCGATAAAAATTAATAATAAATGTGCCAATGACCATGTATGAGCCAATGACCGTGAATGGGAAAGTACCATTAGTTGTTTCACTTAAAGTGACCACATGTCATTTTCAAAATTATAAATTAAATATAAACCAGCCAATAAAGCAAGTCACATCAAGTTACATAAAAAAGGTAACCAATGAAATGGTGACATGTAGGCATTCCATAAATGGCGACTTTATTCCCAAGTAATAAGCCACCTTAAATTTATTTGTATTAAAAAATACCTAATTTAAATGCCATAAAAATATGATTTCATCACAATTATAATGCTCAAAAGAAAATTTGTATAATGACAAAATCATAATCTATCAAAGGTATTTTTTTAAAATTATAATAATTACGTGGCTCTGACAACTTCTATTTTGTAAAAATTATGCTTAAATTAATATTTTTCGTTTTCCTGTGAGTTCGCAAAGAAACAATTGTCGTTGTCCCACTTGTTTCTAAAGTAAAATTAATAAATTTGATTTCCCTGTATCCCATGCTATCCCTTGAATTAAATGCAAATATTAATGAGGGGTACATTCAAAGTTTGATATGTGAAATCCCCCACATTAAATACAAATATTTGAAATTTAAAAATCCGCACTTTCTCTTTACGAATGGGAAATTTAAATTTTGAAATTTTCCTAATCCCCCTTTTTCAGTTTTTAGAATTTCTTTCGTTGAATGTATTGGGAAAAAATTAAATACACAGGAGAAATATATATTAGGGTTTCTTTTTTATTTTGAAATCACAGAAAAACAACTCTTGAAATCATAATACAACAAGCGTAGGCACGAAATTACTGGTATGAGTGCTCAATTCCTAGCCATTTTTCGGAATGGAAAGTTGAGGTGGTGATTATAATATCATTCAGGGGTGCAAAAATGAGAAAAAAATAGTGATTGTGGATAGATCATGGGTACGAGTGCAGATCAGGAGGCCCACAGAGGATGGAATCAAAAGAGACAAGAAAAATAGGTTGTGGATAGAATCTCACAGATAGTTTGTTTAAGAGAGAATATAGAGCTTTAACAGTCATTATCAAGCACGTAAAAATTTTAGATACTACTACTAAAATAGGTATTTATCAAAAGCATCTATGTTATTGTATGTTTATTGTAGTTGATGGAGGGCACTTTCAGTGGGTCTGTATTCACCTAGTTCTTTTTTTTTGCACCACAATCCATCCCTGCCTTTCCCTCCCACCTTTGTAGTTCTATTTCATCTCCTTGTCAAAATGTGTTGCTCTATCTGAAACCACATTTTTTTCCTTCCCTGACCAAAGAAATTATAATCCCTTTTACAATATTTTTTCTTTCTGAAAACCCATTTTTATGTTCAACCGTAGCACACGTATTCGTGTCTATTAAACGAGTTCTCTTTTTAGCCCGTTTATGTGTCTCTCTGGTTAATTTTTTGTGGATTTTTTCATTCTCCTTCCTGCATTTATTCTTTCTGGTAAGTGGTGACATCTATCTGTTGTTGCAAAACATGAGTCACATATTTTTTTCTTAATCGTAATGGTTTGATTTTTTATAGTTTAGGTAATCATTTTGACCTCCTTTAATGTTTTTTTAATATGAAATAAATATTCATGACTAATTATTTCAATGTTTTCAATGCTTACATTATTACCACGTAGATATATGTAGTTAATTATATTCATTTTCCCACGTAGAAATAGTTAAATGTAATGTCTTTAGCAAGTTTTTTTATGTTTAATAAAAGGTAAGAACATTATATGTACTCGTAAATATTGTTAAATATAAATTTTAATCATTCTATTTACAAACATATATTTCATTTTACAGATATTATGTTATGTCATATATTTTTATTATGCTACATATCATTGGTTGAGTTTAAATTTTTTTGAAATATAGTACTACAAGATTGTACTCGTATATTTATGTACCTTTTTTAAATTCAATTAAGAAAAATGTTGTGTAGCCTAGATACCATTGAGCTCAATATGTTATTCAAAGTCTATCACATGATATTACAAGCCTAGAGGCTGTTAAGGTCATAGATTATTCCAATATGTTTGTGTAACATAACGAATACTTGAGATTAGCGTCCACTAGGATAATTGTTGTCTTGCATTCAAAATAATGTGTAATGACTCTACTAAAAAAACTGAAAAATGAAATCTGAACTAAGCTCCTAACTCCAAATTTTAAGCCTAGTGGTCATATTGAGTTCAACATGCTATTCAAAATGTATCAGATGATATTCCTAGCCTAATAGGATATTCAAAGCCTTGCTAAGGTTGAAGATAATTTCATAGCACGAGTGGAAAATAACAAAATACTTGAGGTTAGCAGCCGGTAGGATATTTGTTTTCTTGCTTACAGGACAAGTAGTAATGGAAATGGAAAAACTAACTATGATCCATTATTTTATTTAAATTTAACAAGACTATATTCAAAGACTATAGATGAACTAGGGTACATATGCTTATAACCTTTCTTTAATGTTCCAAGACAAGAGAAGAAACAAATTAAAAACCAAATTTTAAGCCTAGTGGCTCACTGAGTAAAACATTATATTCAAATTTTATTACATGATATTCTATCCTAAAATATTTCAAAGCCTCTATTTCCACTAATGTCGAAGATAATTACATAGCTCTGGTGGAAAATCATAAAGAACTTGAGGTTAGCCACTACAATAGCCGCTAGTTAACAGCTACTAGAGATAATTTGTTGTCTTGCAAACAAGAAGAAGTAATAAAATGAAATTTTATGATCCTAGAGCCACAATGTTGAGTTCAACATGATATATGAAATGTATTACATGATATTCCTATCCTAATAGGATATTCAAAGCCTATCGGTCCCTAAGGTCGAAGATAATTTCATAGAGCAGAAAATCACAAAGACTTGAGGTTAGCGATCGGTAGGATATTTGTTGTCTTGCATAACAGGACAAGTAGTAATGACTAGAAAATGAAAAAACTAACTATGCTCCATTATTTTATTTAAATTTAACAAGACTATCTTAAAATATTAGTGACCGCTAGGGTGAATTCTTACAACCTTTCTTTAATGTTCCAAGACAAGAGAAGAAACATAATTAAAAATGAAATTTTAAGCCTAGTGGCCATTGAGTAAAACATGTTATTCAAATTTTATTACATGATATTCCTATCCTGACATAATATTCAAATCCTATACCACTAATGTCAAAGATAATTGCATAGATCTGGTGGAAAATCACAAAGACTTGAGGTTAGTGGCCACTAGGATATTTGTTGTCTTGCAAACATGACAAGTAGCAAACAAAATTTTAAGCCTAGTAGCCACTGAGTTCAACATACTATTTGAAATATATTACATGATATTCCTATCCTAACATGATATTCAAAGCCTAGTGGCCACTAAGGTCAAAGATAATTACATAGCGTGGGTGGAAAATCACAAAGACTTGAGGTTAGCGCTTCTAGGACTGGTAGGATATTTTTTGTCTTGCATACAGGACAAGTAGTAATGACTCGACTGAAAAACTAACTATTACAATAATAAAAAAATTATTATATTTAAATTTTACAAGACTATAATTCAAATAACTAGTGACATGATATTAGGGTGGATTCTTACTACATTTCTTTAATGTTCCAAGACAAGAGAAGACACTATATACGTTGTAAAAAGAAAAAATTTTAAGCCTAATACTGTTGAGTTCAATATGTTATTCAAAATCTATTACATAATATTCCTAGCCTAACAAAATTAAAGTGTAGACGATATTCAAAGCCTAGAGGCCACTAAGATTGAAGATAATTACATAGTGATGGATAAAAATCACATAGACTTGAGGTTAGTGGCTACTGCAATATTTTTTGTCTTGCATACAAGACAAGTAGTAAATGAAATTTTAAGCCTAGCAGCCATTGAGTTCAATATTCCTATGCTATTTGAAATCTATTACATGGATATTCCTAGCTTCTAACTAGAAGACAATGATATTTTAAGCCTAGCGGCCGTTGAGTTCAACATGTTATTTGAAATCTATTACATGATATTCCTATCCTAAAATATTAATAGCCTACGAATGCTACGGTTTAATAATTCAAAGATTGGTGGAAAATCACAAACTTGAGGTTAGCAATCCAGTAGGATATTTTAAGCCTAGTCCACTGAGTTCAACAAGTTATTGAAATTATTAAGTCTACATGATAACATTCTAGGCTAACATGATATTCATAGCTCTGGTGAATTCATAGTGAAAATAACAAATACTTGAGGTTAGCTAGCCACTAGGATATTTGTTATCTTGCAAACAGGATAATTAGAAAATGAAAAATACAAGCCTTGTGGTTACTGAGTTCAAGATATTCTATTACATGATATTCCTACATCTTATCTTTCAAAAATACATGATAAGTAGAAAATGAAATTTTAAGCCTAGTGGCCGCTGAGTTCAACATGCTATTTGAAATATATTACATGATATTCCTAGCCTAACATGATATTCAAATCCTAGCGGCTGCTAAGGTCGAAGATAATTGCATAGTGGGTGGAAAATCACAAAGACTTGAGGTTAGTGGTTGGTAGGATATTTTTTTTTGTCTTGCTTATAGGATAAGTAGTAATGACTCGACTGAAAAACTAACTATGCTCCATTATTTTATTTAAATTTTACAAAACTATCTTCAAAGACTAGTGGAAAACTAGGGTGGATGCTTACAACCTTTCTTTAATGTTCCAAGACAAGAGAAGACATGTAATTAAAACAAAATTTTAAGCCTAGCAGTCACTAAGGTCTAACATTCAATAAGAAATGGATTATTCCACTACGATGGTGTAACATAAAAAATAATATTTATTACAGGCCTCTAGGATAATTATTTTCATGCATCCAAGATAGTGTGCAATGATTCTACTGAAAACTAAAAAATAAAACTGAACTAAACTCCAACACCAAATTTTAAGCCTAGTGGCCATTTGAGAACAACATACTATTCAAATTTTATGACATGATATTCCTATCCAAACATGATATGTGAAGCCCAAAAACCACTAATGTCGAAGATAATTACATAGCTCTGTCGAAAATCACAAAGACTTGAGGTTAGCGGTCACTAGGATATTTTTTGTCTTGCAAACAAGACAAGTAGTAATTAAAAACAAAATTTTAAGCCTAGCGGACTTTGAGTTCAACATGCTATTATTCAATCTATTACATGATATTCCTATCTGACATGATTATTCAAAAGCCTAGCAGCCACTACGGTTGAAGATAATTACATTTAATGAATCAATTGAGAAATAACTATGCTCCATTATTATATTTAAATTTTACAAGACTATCTTGAGGTTAGTGGCCACTAGGATATTTTTTGTCTTACATACAAGACAAGTAGTAATGACTCGACTGAAAAATTAACTATGCTCCATTACTATATTTAAATTTTACAAGACTATCTTCAAATACTAACGACCACTAGGGTGGATGCTTACTACCTTTCTTTAATGTTCTAAAACAAGGGTCGAAGATAACAAATATTCCAAGACAAGTAAAATATTTATGACTATATCATGTGGTTTATAAAACTAACGACTCGATTTGAATTATGTGATATTCACGATATATCTTATGAGAACTATAAAATATTCAATTATCGATCATTATTCAATTTAATATGATGATTTATATGAGAACTATAAAAGTAAGATTTGTTATTATTAAATATTCAATTATCGACCATTATCACCCATGTTGGATTCTAAATTTCCACAATGATGTAGTGTAACTCAACTTTTTTTTTGACAGTGATGGGAAGATAGCCATCAATCCACTATTAGCTCCTCTATCCTAAAGCTATATGAATGTTTTTTACATTGATGGAAAATATATCCTAGAATATATAGATGTTAGCAGCCACTAGTCTTCACTTCTAGCAACAAATTGACAACTTGAAACAAAGAAAATTTAATAGTAATTAATTGTTTAAAATTGCTTATTGAAATAGCATAATAAAAACCTTTTATTACTGATTTCTTGTTTTTTATTACTAAAGGAGGGTTGAATTTTTCCTATCTACCTGCTAAGCTATAAATAATCTACATCAAGATATCATTAAAAAAAAAATAAATCATTAATAAAAGGTAAAATTTAAACCCTCTTTTAGTAATAAAACACAAATTTTCATATCATTAATAAAAAATAAGAAATCATTAATAATATCTTGAATTTTACTCTATGAAAATAATGACATCAAGATATAACATCTCCTTATTATTGCACTATCGAAATAATATTTATCCTTCCCAAAAAGTCATGAACTATTAATTTGTTTAATTCCTTTTTTCAGGTAATATGTCTTTAATTGGTCGCACTCCGTTCATGCAAATTCCTTTGATTGAAGGAGAAGAGGATATGAAAAAGAGAGATGATGAATGGTTTGTAGAAATGCATTCCCCAGAAAATTACCACGGTGATATGTGGTTATTTTTTGTTGATGAAGACATTGTCAGTGAAGTTGGTATGGTACTAACTTCAGAAGTTATTGATCAGCAAACATTGTGTATTCAGGTTGAATGCATTGATGTTGAAATGAATAAGTGCCTTATTCTTGACATGGAGTTGGAAGTTTCATTGTTCAAGAAACTAGAAATGAAGGCTTCTAGAGAAATTAGGACATGTTCTTGTTCTAAATATGGTTGGAATTTGGGGAAGTTCATACACTCAGACAAAACAGGTTGTGAAAATGCACTTGAAATTCATAATAACATGAATTTGTTATTCAAAAAATTGTATAGAACCGAGAATACTTCTTCTATTTGTCATTATTTGAATAGAAGAAATCTTCTTTCTCCACCAAAACATGCAAAATTATTTACAAAACTAAGGAAATATTATTTGTCTAAATTAGAGATAGATCCCTCTAAGTCAAAGTTGCAAGGGATTAAAAAAAAATAACAAATTGGCTTTATTGTTGAAGAAAGTGACCAGTATATTTGAGAATGTAGAATCTTCAACCACTGAACAATTAAAATTTTTTTGTTCAATGGTGATGATTTTCCAGTTGAAGTTTCTAGGTGCCATGTGGCGCCTCCACAATATCAATACTGTAAAGTGCATGATGAGAATGTTGACCTTCTTGTACATTCAATGTTGATTAATGTTATTCCTTCTCTTAGGGATGCACTTCTTCTTCCCTTTTTATATTCTACAAAGGAACTTGTGCAACTAGAGGATCCAAATGACCTGAAAAGAGATGATGTACAATTCTACATTCTTGATGGCCAACATACCATTTGTGCCCTAAAAAAAATTAGCTGAAAGAAAATACAAGTCATTACATAATAAGATGTAGGTTAGAAAGGCTCGCATTTTTTCTTCAAACGCACCTGACGAAGTCATTATTAATATTTTTAAGAAGCATAATGAGGTAAATAAAAATTGGATTGAATCCAATTTTATTGATGTACTCTACAAGGCTCAAATGATTTGGATATCCCTAGGATGTCCTCGAAGAGGCCTGGAGTGGGAAATGTAAAGATACGGATGATTTGAAGGTAATGAAACTTAATTTTATGGCATTTGTACTTAAAATTTAATTTTTTGTAATATGTAGAGAGTAAATAGACTTTTTCCTCTTTCAATGCAGAGTTTCGAGAAGTAATGTCTTGCTATTTTCAATGTGGCTAAGACAGAGAGTCCTTTTTGAAAAAATGACATTTCTATTTTTGCCTAAGGACATATGGAAAATTTTGACAACAACCATTGAGTTATTTAAATCAAGTGGGCTGGATTGTTCTCCTTTTAAGGATAACCAACCTAACTTTTAAGAAAATTCATTGGCAAGGTTCACGGAGAATTCCTTCAGGCCTGCAAGAGGAATGACCGATGAGGAGATATCAATTCTACTAGATAAAGTGTAAGTAGGGAAAGTATGGTTAATTAGCTCTATTAAAGTAGGCATCATAGTGGAGACTTTTGATTCTTACTGCCAAAGAGTAAAATATGACAGAAGAATGAGAGGAAAATTTCTAAAATATATGAAAAGTAAATATCCAGGTAATATTGTATTGGTAGAATGCACTGAAAATAATATTGTTGAAAAATTTGGTCTACATGAATCTCATTACTGCCAGTTGTGTGTACTCTTGGGAGAAGAGAAGAAAGGAAAAATAAAATTTGATTCTGGAGGAAGTGAAAAATCAGAAAAAAAGAAAAATTGATGTTGAAGTGGCAAAGGTTCTCCCAGCGGCAGCTCAAACAATTATAGACAACTACGTGATTTCAATGGAAGAACAAATTCCAGAAAGGATGGAAGACACCGATGAGTTTACCTATCAATGTGCATATCCCTTCTAGCTCCAGTCAAAAATATCATCTATTCCATCAACTAATCCATTCAATGCAGAATGTGTGATCGTAGATTTCTGTAATTTGTCTAGTGTACTAACTTCTGATGCAATAATGGACCTGCTTACAGTTTTTGGATCTAGTATGCTAAATTGTGTTATTATTGTGCTCTTACCTGTTGCTTCTTCAAAAATGTTAAGAGAGACAATAAAAAATACATGCAAAAATTTAAAGACATGGGGGAATCAGTTGTGGAAGGTTGTTACAAATTTTATGACAACAATGGAAACTTTAAGAGCTTGTGTCTTATGTACACAATAACTGATGTGCACAATTGTGATGTATGATGGGGATGGATCAGACATCACCATGGATTGGATGGACCAATTTCCAAAGCAATTTTTTACTGCAAGAGAAATCATCCTACGAGGAAAGACACATCCTTTTCTTTACGAGATATCTTATGAGTTTTGGTCTCATATGTTCACTCGACTTAGTTCCAAAAATTCTCTGATTATAGTGCTTTACGGTAGTAGTGTTGCATTGCATGATTTGGTTGACTCAGGTCTACCTGTGGTCTTTATTGTTGAATCACATGATCAAGAAATTTTTTTAAAACATTACTATTGTCATTTGAAAAAAGGTACGTTGATTAAGATCACTTTAAACAATTCTATTAGTTTAATGCATTTGAACTGATACATACAATATTTATGCAGACAACCAAACAATAGAGGAAGACATTGTCTCTTCCTCTCCACATACAAACAAAGAAGATGATGTTGTTCTTAACATGTCATAGCCAATTCAACTTGTTTCCCTAGATGTTGTTGACCATACATCCAATGAATCTATAAATGGTGAGTGGAAATAATCATTTTATAAATTTATCACTACAAGAAGTTTTTGATTGTCATTGTTTACATATTTTTAATAAAACTTCAAGTTATTTTTCATATTTGATGCCAAATGGGGAGGCTATTGGCACGTCACACATGAAACTCACAGACATAGAAAATGGTATAATAGTCATGTAGCATTATAAACAAAACCATTTATAAGCCACTCATAATTGTAGGAACCTATAGCAAAGTAGTTTATGTGTTATATGTATTACCCTAGCGGTCACTAACATACATATTTTAATTATATTAATTTTGAATTGAGTAAATTTTTGTTTTACTAGTTAATATTAAATTGTAGACAATTGAAAAAAATTTACTTCTGTATAGTTGGCTATTTTTGGCTGCTAAGCTAATCAAAGAATGTCATACAAACCATAGTCTAGGAAATAATGGGTTAGCCTAGTAGCCACTAATATACATCAATATCTATGTAATATTTTCCATAAAAGGTTTTTTCATTGAATAGAAGAATGTTATATCACGAATTTAATTACCTCGACATGGTATTTATTTTTAATTGATTAATGTTTTTAAAATTGGTTAAAAATAAACTCCCTATAATTGAAAAAAATAAATACCTTTGTGAAGTTGGCCATTAGTGGTTGCTAAGCCCATCAAATACTGTCAATGTAAACATAGTCCAACTACATCTATAAATATACATATACATATACAACTACATCTATGCAATATTGTATAAAATAAAGTTGCATCACAATTTTTTTTACTTCGGATTAAAATTTATTTTGAATTGATTACTTTTCTTTAATCCAAGCCGGAATCTCTATTAGTAAGTGTTAACATACTGAAATTTTGATTATTTGAATTAGTTAATTTAAAATTATGGGAAATTGAGAAAAATTTACTTTTGTGCAGTTGGCCAAAAGGATTATTTTATTATTTTAGATTTAGAGGGGAGAAAAACCAATCCCACAAGGATTTGGAAATCAATTTTAGTAAGGAGAATATAAACTTGCAAGGTGGGCTTAAGGAATTTTTAACAATACTAGTAGCAAAAAGTGAAGTGGGATTTTTGTCTAGCTATCTCTCTTCCGTTGAAGTTGAAAATTTGATTAAGGCTATGAAAAACAAAATAGTGGTTGAATTCTAACCAGTTTTTTTTTGGGTAAAGAAAATTGTTTTTTAGGAGACGATGTTGAGAATACTTAACAAAAGGCACACAAGAGGTCCGCGTGGGAAAATAGGGCATGTTCAAAGGTGCGAATGGATAAGGGAAACATGCGCATGGAGGATAAGTTCATATTTTGGGACTTAGTCATTTTTGCACATGAGGATCTATTTTTAGAGATGGCGTGCAGAGCACATAAACGAGGCAGAGACTTACGCGCCATGCATTGGATATTTTTGGAGGATTGGCTATAAAGAACTTTACATGGATGTGGGCTAAGAATAGGTTTATAACTGTCAATTAACTAAAGGAAGTCTATTATTAGCACACTTGCATGTGGGGCTATGGCTATAAAAAGTGCGTAGCTAATAATAGCATGCGACCTATTTTGGGATTAGATAAGTGGTGAAGGGAAAGTCCCCACCCTTATAAATATGTAGTGAACTGCGTAGTAGAGGATATATAATATAAAATAATGAGAGAGAGACAGATATATGGATGTATGTGTGCAAGACTAGACTACTGTATCAGATCTATGTGCGTATGGGCATAGAATGCCATTACTGTAAGAAGCTTCTGTGTAATTGTCATATTTAATATAATGGAGGATATTGGCTGAATCTAAGTGTTAGTTCTGTGTGTATCTAGATCTAGTATGTTCTTGATTTCATCATGGTTAATACTTAATTTTGTTCTCCCTTAGATATAGATCTGACATGCTCTGTAGAATGATGTATTAATAATGGAACTGCATGTATTAAGTCTTCATCATGCTAACATCCTGCAACAACAACCCTAAAGAGGGACCTGGTACCTTTGCGTGCTTTGGGTGAGCACTCAGTCTAGGCTGAGTGATGTGCCAGCGTGCCTAGGGTCTTACTGGGCTTGTATTGCTGAATTCTAGGCTACATCATTGGTTCCATTTTCAGGACCTCTTTTTTAGTTGTTTTCAGGATGGTTTGTGATGAAGACATACCGGTTGACCTTAGCAAGTGTTGAAGAGTGGATACATGATCTGGAAGAAGAATACGCACGAATGGTTCAACACTGGATCTGAGTTTAACACATGCATGTGGGTGGAACAAAACCTATATGACAATTTATATGAGAGCTTCTTTGCTATCTTTCCAGTAGAATTGTATGAGTGGCTGATTGTGTATGCATCTAAGTGGAATTGGAGGTATCACGCACTTGTTTGGACACAGGAAGAATTTCAGGCCCTTTATGATGCTGATCTGATTTGGACTCAAGCTGTGGATACGTGGTTCCATGGTGTTTTGAATAGTTATATTTTGGAGTACTCAATTTCCACTTATTCATGTCCAGAAGTAGTTGAATTCTAGTTTTTACGATATCCAAGGGGAACTTACCTGCAAGGCATTCCACTGGAAATCAAGATCCTGATGGTAACTTTGAATTTGGAGAGTAAACCGATGGCTAACTAAACCCCACCATGCATGGGGGAAGGAGTAGGTTTGGTGAAAGATGGTAGACCTAGCGGTAGAAAGGCAGAGAGAGGAAAGGTGGCTTAAGTATAATGAGGCATGTGAGAGGGATAGAGAAGCAGTGGGAGGTTACAGAACAAATGGCATTGTGGAGAAAGATAGTTCAGGAAGGAGTTGAAGTTCACGCAGAAGACGTGGACCCAGAGCCTTAGGAACTCTCCCATTTGGGAAAGCATGACAAATATCCCTCCTCAGCATCACGTAGAAGCATGCCAACAAAGACAACCTAGGCCACAGGCGTGCATTTGAATCCACCTGGCAACCTTGCCCTTGTGCTTGGTTTTCCAGCATCTAGTATAACAAGCAGTCAACAAGCTAATTCAAGCAGTGGAAGAGTAGGAGTGAGTTTTATGAGGGGAACAGTAATGGCACTGCACAAACGGATTCATTGTTATATGGGAGTAATTTTTTGGGTGTATCATCAGCACAGAATACAAGCACAGACTAACTTCTGGGAGTGGTAATGCTTCACAGACCATCGGGGTACAGTTCAGTTCTACTATTGGGACATAGGGAAGTACATCTTCTGGTCCGACCCCAGCTACAGGTTCAGGATCAAGAGGCATAGGTAGCTCTAGTTTAGGTGGATCTGGTGGTTCTAGAGGTAGGGGAAACACAAGAGGTTCTGGATCAGGTGGGCAAGGTCCACCAACCCCAAAATATTTACATGGAGATGTCTCTTCATCTTCCAGAGTATAGGGGCATAGAAGATGCTGCTGAACATGTGCATATGTGTGAAATATTGTAGTGTGTAAAAGGAATCATGGCTTTTGAGCATAGGACAAGCCAATTTTCTACTATGTTACAAGGGGCATGCACACAGCTGGTATAGAAAATTTGACCCTAATCAAACTTGCGTAGACTATCAAGCTTTAAAAGATGCATTCCTTAAAGAGTTTCACATCCCTGAGTTTGAGCAGAAGAGTATAAGTGTGCTCAAGGATATTAAGCAAGGCACTACTGAAAGTGTTAGAGAGTATGATGCCCATTTTAAAATGCTTTTATCTAAGCTTTCTTATGATATACATGCAAGCCAACATGCACAATGGTTCATTGGGGGTCTAATTACCCCTTTTAGAAGGGCATTATCACATAAGACATACACTGATCCACGTGAAGCACTTGAAGTAGCCTTACGCGCTGAGGTAGTTGGAAGCATAGATACTGGGGTGAGCCCATTTTTAGAAGCACAGATTGCAGC
The DNA here is from genome assembly GCA_019776745.2 of Taxus chinensis. Classification (NCBI taxonomy): domain Eukaryota; kingdom Viridiplantae; phylum Streptophyta; class Pinopsida; order Cupressales; family Taxaceae; genus Taxus; species Taxus chinensis. The sequence continues at coordinate 837,451 of JAHRHJ020002342.1, forward strand.
TATGGAAAAATAGTTGGAGAAACTATCAACAAATTCAGCACATGAGACACGCATAGGGATTTGGTGTACAAATTGTGAAGTAGAAGGTCACACAAAGGATAGTTTTCCTCGTAGATCAGTACACTCATTGCTGTTGGATTGTGAGATATGCCATTTAAACCATGATGCTAGCCACTGCCCATTATTACAATGTGTGATAAGGAAGAATGTTTCAAGCTACTGTAAAATCTACAGGTCCACGACTCATGACATGGAAGACTACCAGCTGATTGGTCAGATCCATGATGCTATAGATATTGGTGTACGATAGACAAGAGTTTCAGATAACTCTAAGGGAAAGAATGAGCATCAGGATCGGGATCACAATCAGGTGTGCTATGATTGGAATGAAGGGTGTTTTGAAGGCGGTTGTGGTAGAGGTTGAGGATACCGCAGGTGGATTTGGAGGATGAGGCCATGGTAGTGGAAGAAGTGAGTTCCCTCGTGGAACATGTTATACATGTGGATCTCCTGACCACTACAGGCATGAATGTCCTCAGAATATTACATGTTCTTTTTGTGGAAAGAACCATAGCTATGAGGAGTGCCCAAACTTGTATGAGCATCTTAGTAAGCAACATAAACAAGAAAACAAAGGCGCAGGGATGGTTAGGATACAACGTGATGTTGAAAATCAATGGATGCCTAAGTTGGTGGTAGAGTTTGAAGAGTTGCAAGTGAAGATTACGACCCGTGCTGAGGCAACATGTGCCTGAGAAGCATTGCAGTAGAAACCTACCATTACTAAGGATGAGGTTCTACATGCACAGTACCCAGATCCGGCCCATTAGAAGGAGGTTTATTAAAAAACCATGGAATTTCTTAGGAATCTTCAGGGTGAGATACATTACTTAAAAGAGCAATCACATGGAAGATGGAGCAAAAGAAAGTATCAGAGATGGTCCAAACTGATATAGATGACTTAAGGGAAGTGTGTAAAATGTTGCGCCAGGAAAATATCATTCCATTGTTAGGGGATTGGCTAAAGGGAAACACTCCACGTGCACAAGTATTGAGACTGGATGAAGATCCTGCATGCAAATATTCCCCCCCATAGCCTAGATTATGACAAGGAAATCACTCTGAATGTTGTTGTGGATGGGTGGCTATTAAGTAATATACTGATTGATACAGGTGTGGAAGTCAATGTTCTTACCTTAGATGCATGGGTACAAATGGGAAGACCCCCATTGCAGCCATCCTCTAATATATTGTTCATGGCTAATCGAACTAAGGCCACTCCCATCAGAGTTTTGAAAGATGCATCCATTACCATACAAGGAGCCAAGTTCACTGGAGACTTTGAGGTTTTAGCACTTGGCAGAGTCAGATAGCTTCCCATCTCTATTGGGGTGTCCTTGGTGCTATGCAAATAATTTTGATCTTTGGTTCAACAAGGGCTATATCAGTTTTGAAAACAAGGAGGAGAGAGTTATTATCCCTTTAACAGATGGAAAATTTGTGCCCTATGTTGAGCCCTTAAGTGAAGAATATCTTGAATAGGATTTATGTACGTGCCATCCAAGATCCAGAGATACTTGAGCCAACCAAAGAAGGACTAATTCAGTGGGAGGATGCATAGTCTATAAGTGATACTACAAGTGTTGCTTGTGATAATTGGGCTCACAACACTTATGAGTTGGTAGGGCATGAAGTAAAGAGCATATTTCCTAGAGGTAGAAAACCACGTTATGTCAGGAGGATAGGTAATAACTTGGTACCTTGTTACACAAGAGAAGGAGATCCTATGGTATTCCTGTGTGCCATGGAAGAACAATGGATAGACCCACTAGAAAGAAGAAATATGCTAGCATATACACTACGTGGGACAACAACATGCTGGTGGGTGGCCCACAAGGATAATCTTGTAGGATGGAATGAAATTAGGATTGCTCTTGCTACTAGGTTCTTCAGGAGAAATGCACCTACTCAAATATGTACTTATTATGGTAATCAACCTATTCAGCACCATGTTCAGAAGTGTGAGAGACTCTGGACAGAAGGGCAGGAAGCTTTACCACCTTTGCTATGGGTGCACAAGTTTTATTCCACTTTACATGGTTGTGGGTGTGCTTGGTATGTATATGCAGAACTCCATTGAGAGACTAGAAATTGGCAGGATTTAATTACAGGAATGGCCCAGACATTTGACTTCTTCTCTACAAAGCCTCTGGTGGAAGAAGCATTGAAAGTTATAAAGCGCTTAACTATGGGAGATAGTGCCAAGGCTGAAGAACTCCTTCAGGAGTTATTAGATAAAGAAGACTCAGGAGCACATCTTGTTGAAGAAACAGAGGCTGATGCAACATTACTTCAATGTGCTTGCCTTGAGAAAGAAAAAGGAAAAATGGTCTACTTAGTGGATGATGAAGAAGTAGAAAATCTAGATGTAAATCATTCAACAGGTAGGTGTGAGGTGTTGGACAGTGCAGATAAGACCACACGCACCTATCATGAACCTATGAAGACAAAGAAGGTGAATATTGGAACAGATACTGAGCCTAAGGAAGCCATAATTGGAGACTACTGGTCAGACTCTGAAGTGGAAAAAATCATAGAGTTACTAAGGGATTATCAGGATTTATTCCCTAGGGGGTACCATGAACTTAAAGGTGTGCATGAATCGTTAGGGGAGATGAAGATAAATCTTAAAGAGGGTGTGCACCCAGTTAGAAAGAGACCCTACAGGATGAACCCCAACTTACGTGAAAAGGTCAAAGAAGAGATTGACAAAATGTTGAAGTCTGGGATCATCAAGCCCCTTGATGAGTCAGAATGGGTTAGTCCAATGGTGATTAGTATCAAGAAGGATGGATGGATTAGGATTTATGTGGACTACAGAGAGCTGAATGTTGCATGTGTAACAAATCCATTTCCTACGCCATTCACTGAGGAAATACTGGAAGGAGTGAAAGGATGTGAAATCTATTCGTTAACAAATGGGTTTTTTGGGTATCATCAGGTTAGGATTACCCAGGAGGATCAGGAAAAGACTGTGTTTACTACTGAATGGAGTAGCTTTGCCTATATTGTAATACCTTTTGGTCTGAAAAATGTGCCTGTTGTATATTTTCATGCATAGTTGTTCAAGCATTCAAGGAGTTTATTCATGAATTCCTATAGGTCTATTTAGATTATTGGACTGTGTATGGATTCTTTAAGGATCATTTTGACAATCTGTGCTTAGTGTTTGAAATATATGTAGACAGTTGAGTATCTCCTTAAACATCAAGAAGTGCATATTTGCTACACTGTTTGGGATACTTTTAGGACACATAATTTGCAAGGAAGGTTTGTTGGTTGATCCAGCTAAGGTTGCAGTCATTATAGGCCTAAGGGAGCCTATCAGTCAGAGTGAGGTGCATGGATTTTTGGGTCATACAGGGTATTACAGGAAGTTTATCAAAGGATATGCCAAAATTGCCGCACCGTTGGAAGAGTTACTAAAAGGGAAAGGTACGTTCTACTGGGGAGAACCGCAACGCATGTGCATTCGAGACGTTAAAGGAGAAACTTACTACCGTGCCTATTCTACATTTTCCTTCATGGGACCAACCATTTCATGTACATGTTGATGCCTCTGGCACGAGCCATTGGTGTGGTGTTGGCTCAACCTAGAGAAGGTATTGTAGATCATCCTATCTATTTTTCTAGTAGAAAGCTAACTCCTGCATAAAACAGAATTATACAACTACAGAGCGTGAAGCTTTGTCAATGATCTATGCGCTACATAAATTCTACCAGTACCTACTAGCTACACCCTTCATCTTTTATACAGATCACATGGCATTGAAGTATTTGGTAAACAAGCCTATTCTACAAGGGCGCATATGTTGATGGGTGCTTTTATTTCAAGAATTTGATTTCACAGTTGTGGTAAAACTAGGGAAAAGTAATTCTGGACCAGACCATCTATCAAGAATACAGTCAGGAGAAGAAGCACAGGAAATTGAGGATACCATGCCAGATGCACAGTTATATAGGTTAAAACGAGTTCCATCAGAACTAGAAGACATTGTTGTATTCCTATTAACAAGGATGGCACCAGAAGGGATGAAATCCTTGGAGAAGAAATAGCTTGCTATACACGCAGCCCCCCATATGTTAATCAATGGTGACTTGTACAAATTAGGCTAAGATGAGGTATTGTGTCATTGTGTATTGGAACATGAGCACATGGATATTATGGAAGAGGCTCATGGTGGTATTGCAGGTGGCCACTATGTTGGTGATGCCACTATGCGCAAAATTCTACTTGTTGGATTATGGTGGGAGACCTTGTATAAGGATTGTAAGGAATTTTGTAAGGCTTGTGATCATTGTCAATGCCTTGGAAAACTAGGTCAACAAGATGAAATGCCTCTAAGACCCATTACTAGTGCAGAACCATTTGAAAAATGGGCTATAGATTTTGTGGGTCCTATTTCACCAGCTGTGTAGAACTAGATCGCGCTACATCATAACTTGCACAGATTATCTGACAAGGTGGGCAGAAGCAACACCTACAAAGGATTGTACAACAGCTACAATAGCTAGGTTTCTATGGGAAAATATTATTACCATGTATGGATGTCCTTTAAGTTTGACCAATGATAGGGGCACACATTTTCTTAATGAGACAATCAGGATTTTATTGGATGAATTCATGATTGCACACCATAAGACTACACCCTATCATCCTCAGGAAAATGGAACTGCTGAGGCTTTCAACAAAATTTTGAGCCAGACATTGACAAAAATTTGTGATGTTGGAAGAAAGGATTGGGATGATAAAGTATCTGTAGTACTTTGGGCATATCGAACAACATATAAAAGGTTGAACAAAGCCACACCATTTCAGTTAGTGTTTGGCACAAAATCCATTCTTCGTATGGAATTTATGTTACCTTCTTTGCATATTATGCATGATAGAGGTCTTTCTCATGAGAAAGAATTAGAATAACGGATTGAACAGTTAATCAAGTTGGATGAGTGATGAGCCATAACATGTTGGAGTCAAAAACAAGAGAAGGCCAGGCAGAAAGCATGGCATGATAGGCACATCAAGGATAAAAAGTTGGAGATAGGACAGATGGTGCTCCTTTATGATTCTAAGTTTTTATGCCATCCAGGAAAACTCAAGGTACATTGGTTGGGACTGTATGTTATCACTCACATACTCAAATCAGGAACTTGTCAGTTAGAGGCCCTTGATGGAATACGGTTACCCGGTTACTTCAACGGGAGTAGGCTGAAGCCCTACTATAAATAAGTCTTCTTGGTGTTTGTAATAAGGCAGTGTTGCCATTTAGATTAGGTTTTCAATTCTACATTCCCTTAATGTGTTTCCTTCTTTGTTGTTATGCTTTGTCAATTTAGTTGGTGTGTTGTGTAATAAGCGTGTTTACGTGCCAGAAGCTAATTACTATTTGAAGAATTTTTATGCACAGAGGACTGCACATACTTTTAGTGTGGGGTGGTTGTTGATATCTAGGTACAAGACTGTTGGAATTGAATGATGAAAGGAATAAGCTGCTACGGGTGCTATTCAAGTCAAAGGATTGCTTCTAAAAAGTGACCAAAGATGGAGATGAATGAAGGGACAATATAACGCGAGGTAAGCGGATGCCATAACAACTACCAGTGGAAGGTGCAGTGACAAGGTACTCGGGTGCAAGGAAGCACACTGAAGAGAAGTCTGTGACCAGAGGGTAGGAAGGTGTGCTAGAAGGTTATAGCTGGGGCATGAAGATGTACCACGTGGAATGAATGAAATTGGTCAATAAATGAGAGGACATTGGGTAGGTGAAGGAGCAATAAATGCATCAAAAATTTGAAAATCTATATAAGGATGGGATGTGAGTTCATTCTTACCATTGCGATTAAGAGAATTTGAAAAGAGCTAAGTGCAAAGAGCCAAGCAATCATGTTGAGGTGTGAAGAGTGTGAAACCAGATGTGGAAAGGAGGTTTGTGTGAAGGAGAAGCTTGCACTCCCATAGGAGAAGGGTTTGAGTGAAGCAGATGTGTTACAAATGAGCTAGGGCACATGATTTCCACTAGGGCATGAAGATTTGAGCTAGGGTTTGAGTTGCACATTGTAGAAGTCAAAAGATGAGTATTTTCAGAGGATTGTAGGGTAGAAATGGCACCAAAGAAGGAAACTACAAGTAGGAGTTAAGGGAAAGAAGAAGGTGGTCGTGGAGGAAGAAGAAATGACCCCTGAGAGAAATTTTTCAGAGATGCAATATCCAGAGGGGGTTATAGTAGGCCAAGAATGGGATTCCCACATTCAGAGAAGCAAGATAAGTGAGTACAACCATCGTACCATAGAAAAAAAGGAGCTGGATGCACTGTTGAACACAAAGACAAATAAGTGCACATATGAGGACATGTTGGTCTATGACGATGCTGGGGAGAAGTTATTGAAAAATATTGGAGTATATCAGTTATACGAGCTCCCCTACTTTGGAAAATATGAGCCCTTGTACCAATGGCTCATGAGAAGAGTACATGAAGACTTCTTCTACTTTGCAGGATGCAGAGTAAGGATTTCAGCCGTGTTAATCTCCACAGTGTTAGGGTTGAAGGATACAGGTGAAGACCTCAAGGGGGAATTAACAGAAAAGGCTATGCAATTCTGGAGACTAGGAAGGAGCTGGGGTACACCAAGGGTCTACGTGGCATGGACATAGACAAGCTGAAAAAGTACCCAGTTGTGTAGGAAGCCACACACCTTGTGACAAAATTAAATGACCAAGAGAGGTGGTCACAAGTGAATACCATGTGGCTGCATGTTGCTAGAAGGATGTCTGAAGGAGTGGTCTACAACATTTCAGGTTACATTGTAGAAACTATCATCGAAGAAGTGCGTTCAGGAGGAAAGATCAGTTTTGGGGCTGTTCTATTGTCTCTGGTATTCATGGAGATTGGGGTGCCCGATGGACCAAAGGAGAAGATCTGGGAGTATCCCATGGAGAACAAGTCACCTGCAGAATGATTCAACAAGTACTTGTGTGAAGGATTGATGACTAAACTAGTCAAGTAGAGTGCTAAGAAGTGGTATGATAGGCTCCACGTGGCATTTGAAAGAAGAGTGGCACATACCAAAGGATTTACCATCGGTGGTGGGTAAGGCAATTTAGTTTGTAGTATACCAACATTTTTGCATCGCATGATTTGTGATGAAGGATGGGGCTTGGAGCCCATGGTGCAAAACTATCGTATGCCTTCACAATGAGGTATTTTCAGGCATTGGTTCATAGGTTCTTAGACATGCACCGCCTAACATTCAATGCAAACAAGGTAGACTGTGACTACCACACACTGAGGAAGAAGTATGTATATCTAGGATGTAATGCATATATTGAAAGGATCATCTCAGATGTGTTGAGCATAAAGCCAGTAAGTTTGGCTATTGGATACATTGGAGCAGCACTTGTGTACCTCCAACTGAAGCCCAAGATGGAAAACAACAAGTATGTGGAAGATGAGTTTCACTCTCCCAGGGCCACCAAAGGGTAAGCATACCATGGAGAACATTCCAGTGCCTAAGCCACAGAGACAATCAAAGTAGAGGATGAGGAGGATGAGGGCGAGGATAGTGGTGGTTTGGAGCACAGGAGGAGGAAACCATCAGATAAAAGAGAATCAGAGCATGACTATGCCAACTCATGGGTAGGAAGAAGAAGAGGATCCAGAAGTCGAGTTCAAGGAGAGCGTCTTTAAAAGACTTTAAAAGAGTATCAAGGTGCTACAAATCAAGTGTGCTAGGTCACCTCAACTATCTCCACAGAAGGAGACAACTGAGAAAAGAAAAAGAAGGAAGTTAAAGTTGAATGAAGAGGCGAAGGAATCTGAGGAAAGCATGCCCAGGGTCTCCTACACCACTTGAATATGAGGAGGAACCAAAGTAGGGAGGAGCCACAAGAGGAATCAAAAGATGAAGGAAGGAAGGATGAAAAGGAGACAGTAGAAGTCATGCATGAGACTGCTTGGGGTATGTCAAAACGAACTCCAAATCTTGAAGCTCAGTTCCTAAGGGGCCTAGAACAAAGAGGATGAGTGGAGAACATATTGCACCAATCATGGGCTACGCTGAGGACATAGGTAAAATTGTCTGCGCCCGTTTCCAGAGCACTATGACACAAAAGGAGTTATATGGCTAGGATTTGATGGATGAAGATATGGCAACCATACGCATAAGGAAGAAACTGTTATGGTTGATGCACACGCATATGGATGAACCAAAATTTGATGTGTGTGAGGATTCATGCATGTCGAGGAGGTTGAAAAATACTCCCCAAGCTAGACACATAACAGTAAAGCCTAATATTATGTCCAATGAGCAAGTAAGTAATGCATTGGTAAAGGTCTCCACAGAGGTGGCTTGTAGGAACATGGATAAGGCTGCAACCATTAGGTGCTATGAGGGGAAATTAAAACAAAGGATGAGGAGATAACGTGCCTGATCTAGGAAAAGGACTTGGAACAGAAGAGGAACCATGTGTTTATCAGCATGGCAGAGACTATTGGGGACCATGTACTGAAGGCACCCACATCTAGAGTCAAAGGTACCCAAGCAATTTCCTTCAGCAATGCACTATGTCAAGACTTTGGTGGATTTAGTACTTGAAGATGAAACCATGCGAATGCAAACACCAAAGAATCATGAGAAAGAGGCAGAAAGGGAAAGCGAGGAAGTGAAGAGAAAGATTTCATCTTATGAAGGATTGCTACAAGTGTTGCGGGAAGAACTAAAGAAGGTAGACCAAGCCTTGAACATCTGTACAGCTCCAGAGGTGCTCATCAAAATAAAAACCCTAGAGGAGGACAATGAGGTCTAGAAAGTGATGAAGGATGACACATTGGGCTGCACAAAAAGATTAGCACTGGTTAAACAGAAGTGTGAGGCCCTTACAGCAGCCCAAGAACCACACAAGGAAAGGCTAGATGAGCTTGGGAAACTCATCACGTAGAAGATGGATTTGCTAGAAGGAAGGATGACTGCAATGTCCAACATTGTGTTGGTCTTACAGAATGAGAAAGGAGAGATTGCACAAGATGAACTGGAGTCCATTGTTGTGGACATTCCAGAAAAAGCAGAGGAATCACTCATTGAGTGGCAAACCTTGGAGGCTAAGATAAAGGAGGAATATCCTGAATTAATTTTTCAGGTTGAAGCAGATGAAGCTGCAGAGTAACATCATTCTTTTATGCATATAGATTCATTCTTATTCTTTCCATTCAGATTCTTTAATTCATTTTTGAGACAACCATTTCCGAGGTGGCAATACAATTAGTGTGGGGTAATGTTGAGCAGAGAATACTTAACAAAAGGCACACAAGAGGTCCTGTGGGAAAATAGGGCATGTTCAAAGGTGTGAATGGATAAGGGAAACACGCACGTGGAGGATAAGTTCATATTTTGGGACTTAGCCATTTTTGCACATGAGGATCTATTTTTAGAGATGGCATGCAGAGCACATAAATGAGGTAGAGACTTGCGTGCCACACATTGGCTATTTTTGGAGGATCGGCTACAAAGCACTTTGCATGGATGTGGGCTAAGAATAGGTTTATCACTATCAGTTAACTAAAGGAAGTCTATTATTAGCACACTTGCATGTGGGGCTATGGCTGTAAAAAGTGCGTAGCTAATAATAACATGTGACCTATTTTAGGATTGGATAAGTGGTGAAGGGAAAGTCCCCACCCTTATAAATATGTAGTGAACTGCATAGTAGATTATATATATAAAAGAATGAGTAGAGAGATAGATATATGTATGTATGTGTGCAAGACTGGACTATTGTATCAGATCTGTGTGCATATGGGCATAGAATGCCATTACTGTAAGAAGATTCTGTGTAATTGTCATATTTAATATAATGGAGGATATTGGCTGAATCTAAGTGTTAGTTCTGTGTGTATTTGGATCTAGTATGTTCTTGATTTCATCATGGTTAATACTTAATTTTGTTCTCCCTTAGATATAGATCTGGCATGCTCTGTAGAATGATGTATTAATAATGGAACTGCATGTATTAAGTCTTCATCATGCTAACATCCTGCAACAACAACCCTAAAGAGGGACCTGGTACCTTTGTGTGCTTTGGGTGAGTGCTCAGTCTAGGCTGAGTGATGTGCAATAACTTTGGAGAAGTATATGTTGAGTTATCACAGGAGCGAAATGGCAATAGTTCATGACTCAATTCGTACACCGGTGCAAGACTCAATTAGCATGTTGTCACATGACTTGCCTTCAAGCTCATCCATATCATAAACTCTAAATTCCTTGAAATAAGGGATTCACGCAAGCATACAAATAGCTCAAACTACTAGTAATATAGTTTGCAGAACCACATCATGAATAGGAAACATGTGTCATTAACTCAACCTATAGTCAGGCTGATTTTGAGGTCTAGTTACTCCAGTCATTGGGAGATAGGATGTAACCAACAACTAGAGATTTACTATTTGATAGTGTAAATTAACTTGCAAAAATCAAAATTTTGTTCATTAATCTACATTCATTTAATTATTAGACATAGGGACATAAACTTTCAATATTGTTAGTGTTATATGCATAGTTACAGATGTTTGAGAGGTATGCTTAGGTAAAAAAAAATTTCACTACAATTACAAAATAACAATGTTGGAAATGAACTAGATTATGACTGAAAGTAAATACTATGGCTAATGACAAAGCATGTAAAAATAGAACACAAATAAAGGAATAAGTTGTTGTTAATCTAATCATGCGAGGAATTAAAATAACAAATAAAAGGAGAGGGTTAGCAAACCACAATTAGGCCCTACCTTGGGTGTTCCTAAGGCCTATGTCTACAAAAAATTAACAGAACTAATATTCTTATTTCATCAACATGAAGATTACAAGTGTAAAATACAATCACTTCTCTACCCAATGATCAATCTATTTCTCCCTGTCTATTTCTATATCCATACAACATTAATTTTCCCTTTTTATATATTTCATTATAGTAGAGGTGTGAAGAGATAGATTCCTAGTATGAGTTCCAATTGGAATAAGTAAAAGATATTAACCAAAAAACTGGAAACTTACATGCATGCAAATAAACTACTCAATAGATGTTCTTATACAATCACATAACTTAACTAACCAATTAGTCGATCAACTAGTTATTAAGTTATGAGTTAAATCAATTAGTTCTTTGTTTGAGTTAAAACGCATAATCAGGTGATGGTGTTGAGTCTTCTTCTTGTTCTCATAATTTCTTCTTGTATCAACACGTGTGAGATTAGGCGTATTGTCCACATTGTGCATGCTCCTCAGAATCACAGATTTGTGTGTGTGTGACCTCCTTTGGCTACAAATGTTTTGATGTGGAAGAGTCCCTTTAGTTGCATGTCAGTTATTGTGGGTGACATCTTCATTGTGAATGAGTTTCATTTGTTGCATGTCAGTTACTATGAATGGATCTTTTGCTACATATTAGTTGTTGCATATAAAAAATTCTTTGCGAACAAGGCTAGCATTTATACAAAGCACCATTTAACATTATATTGCAAAGATAATAATAAATGCATGCTCATAAGCCAAAAAATAAAGTAAGCTTAAGTAATAATTATATTAACTAATATTCATGCCATGAGTTCAAGTTATAATGAAAATGTTCAACAATATCACTGGGAAATACAAGTCTAGGGGTACAATTGGCTAAGCAAAATACAGTAGATGAGGTGTTTAAAATGGAAATAAAATGACTCATCACACCCCTAGACTTAACTTCTAGAGTGTCCTCATTCAATATTCTTTAGGTTCCTCTGATGGCTTAGGGTCTACCTAAATGATGTTACATAAGCATCTAAAATCAACCAAGGTAGATGTTCCTTTAGGCTCACTGAAGAAGTATCTTGCATTCCTTTTGTATCTTTCCATTACTCTATCATCTATTTCATCATCCAATTTCTTTTCACCAAACCAATGTGGTATAAGATAGTGGAATATTGGGGGATAATAACCAATGGGAAACCAAGTTTTTCCAAATCCTTTAGAAAATTCAATATATGCATTTACCCTCATGAAATTTGTGATATTATGATAGGAGTGCATTTCTTTTCATTTCATCTCATGGGACATCTCTTGCCAGCGCATCCTACATGCATATGTTATTTATCATGCATTGAATTTAATGTGGTCCCTAGCTTCTTCATGAGCTTCGTTCCTCATTTGGTTTACTCATTATCTAATTTCCCTGTGTTACATGTATTTTTCATACTCCTCAATAATTTCCTTTGAAGAGGAGTCTGTTAAGCTTGGAGGTTCAGTTATTGATCCTTACTTCTCCATCTCAGCAGTGGTTCTAAGGGTTTCTTCTAGATATGCCATCTCATCATCCTCATTATCACTTAGAACAATAATGTTCTCTGGTCCAACAAGAAATTCTGAGTGCTCCTAAAGAGTTTCTTCCTTGATTAGTTCTTACTTAACCTCTTTGACCTTCTTCTGATACACTTAAGTAGAAGGAGTAGACATTTTAGGCTCTTTCATCGAGGAAGAATGAGGACTTTTCCCAAGTACCTTAGTAATGGGCATATTTACTTCCTTCCCAGGTGTGGAGAAGTTTTTCTTGAAGAAGATTTTAATTGGCTCCTCCTGAATTCACAAACTTTCCTGTCAAACCAAACTTTAGTTTGACAAGGACAAGGGAAATTATCTCACTAAAAAATAATTTTCTCCTTTAGAAACCAATCTAGGGGTTTCTAGATGTTTTGTTCTTGATGTATCTTTTCATACTCAAGGATTGCAATCCTCTCCCATCTATCATCCCAAAATCCCTTCAAGCACCTGATAGAGATTAAGATCTATTAAGATCTGTTGTAAGAGACAATCTACCATAATGCCCCCTCTTGGCTCAAAATCATTAACATAGTCAGCCCAATAATCATCAATGTCAGGACGATGATAATATATTATTCTAAGATTCTGATCGATGAATTTCTTTAGATCAAAAAATTCGTGGACCTGAAGAAATGAATAGTAAGAGGAGTAATATCCCTTTCTATATTTTCGGCATCTAGGAATATATTGCATTTATAATTCCCCAAGGAGATAGGGAAATGAAGACCTGTAATATTCTTGTCTCTACAGGTTCTATGGAGTTTGTTTGTCTAGCTATCTGCATACCTCAAGGCAGAGCCATTTATCATTGCAGAACATGGGAAGATTGAGAGGTGTACTTTCAAAGCAAGCCAACTGATGTATGAGAACTGTCTAAACTGGATGAAGAAAGTCTCATACTTGGCTAATCATAGCTATAGGCTGCCTCATCGAAAACTTGCCTAGCAGTGTCAGAATGCAAAAGTCTCACAATGTACATAGTGAAAGCATCATTCAACCCTTATGAAATTATGATTACTGTCCTTGAGGGTAAATTGAGGCCAATATGTGTATATGGGCTCATCCTTCTTTCCCTCAGTGTAAGTGAAGCCAAACACTCTCGAGATGCTACCAAGGTGTACAGGGTTGAGATAAGAAGTCATGTAGAAAAAATTCTTAATTTGTTGCACATTTGTCAATTTTTTAGTCAAGTTCATACAGATGCATCTCATCCTAGCTTATGTTTTGTTTACCTTCACAGATGATGCTTATGAAAGTGCCAATACACAATCCAAAAATGGAAGTCGTTGGTAGAGGGGATCCCCATGGAAAATACGGGCAAGAAAGAGTTTAAAATATGATAAATTCTTCATTGAAATCAACCCTGCAAAAATGCTTTGGAGAGTAGGATTCCTCCCTTCTTAGGACACTTCAACCCAATGACTTAGCTACTCATGCCGTGCCTTTTCAATTTATCACTGTCCTTATCTGGACAGAAGCCTGAGCTTGAAACAAGAGTGAGAAAAAAATGGAGTCTTATGTCTCATGAATGCATAGGGCAAGTGGCCGATGGAGCTGGTAGCATCTAGTTTCATAATCAATTCTCCAATGCACATATGGTGATTAACGAATCCTGCACCTTGGTCAATCTAAGATTGATTTTAGCTCCAAGTGAGCATTGTTGACCAACCTTATTTCAGATCAGAGATGGGAAAATCCAACACACATATGTGATTCCATTTTCATTGATCATTTGGGCCATGGGAGAAGGGTTGTCACATGTTAACCTGCCCTAGAAAATGCATCATTAAACATCCTCAGAGGGTTCAGATTGTTTCACTAATTTAAAATTATGGTAAACAGAGGTCTCCAAAAGGTGATAGATTCAGGTACCCCTCACCTGGAAACTTGATTTTCCATTATTATATAGTTATGCTCCCAGCAGATCGAGGAATGACTTCAATAGAGCCAGATTCATGATAAAACTTACAAAGGGATACAATAGGGATGCTTTGATAATGAGCAATATGACTCAATTGTTGATTGTTACAAGAACACTTGTAAAAAACTAGAAATAATGTTTACTGCAAGCAATGTATCACGTACCCATTGAAATTTTTACAACTCACAACGACATCCAAACAACCTGTAAATTATTTAAAGCAATAAAATAGGGGAGAGGGGTACTACTGTGAACATGGTTTAATAGTGAATATGATTCTTGATCACACAATACCCAATAATTTCCATAGTACCACCTACTATCTTTCATAATTATTCTTTATTTGTTGATTTAGACCTATCCAATTATATCACTACATGTAAGACTTTAAATTATTAAATATCTAAATTTAAATCAGTACCACCCATGTTAAAGTATTGGTTTTTAAAATCAACCATGGTTGTATGTAACTCAAGTCTATTATTTTCAAATCAATTCAAATATGGATTTTTTTCTCCAATTAAACAAGAAAAAATTAAGTTATCAAACCCTTGAGATTTCTGTTGGTGTAAAATTCATGAGCCTACTGGCATATGATTGATTTTGTGGACCTTTTAACTTACAGTACACCACTAGAGCCTCTTCCTATATATCTTATATCCTGAGGGATACAACATTCCTTTTATTAAAACCTAAGAGATATATACATAAAATTAATCATTGGATGACTTTCTTCTATTGGATGACTTTATTTCTCAATTCCCCATCTTCCTTAAGTTAACTAGTATTTGTAAGAATAAATAAATAACCGATAGGGTTTTCTTGTGTCCCTTTTAAATCATGGTAAGACATGTGGAACCATCGAAGATGACCATATTGACTCAAAATTGGTTGGGGAATCATCTAACACAAATGATAGATCCAATGACCAACTGCATTGTGGAATTTTTTATGTTTGGTGTTTTCATGGGGGTAGACAACTTATCCAAATAACAGGATTTATATACCATAGACGTTTCTGGTGATACCTTTGTTATGCATTTACCTTTATGATCAAGAGGAAAATGAGTTGTGAGGGTGCATACGTGGTGTGTGAAATAGGGGGAATGACATTTTAATATATATTTTCAATTTTAGTCTTCCTAAAATAGAAAGAGACGGGATCACCATATTCTTATGAGGTTAGAATGGAGTTGTGGAGCTTGAAATTTGGATGAAAGGACCCACCCAATTAGGAATTACTAAGGGATAGAAAAGATTTTGGGTGTGATAATATTACTACCACATTTACCTGCATTCAAGATTATGTGGAATGGTTTAAATGATCCGTTTTCCCTCCAAATCATAAGCGTGCAACTCAGAAGGAAACTCATTTTGGTAAGTTGGGTTTGATAGTTTTTTATTTCCATCAATGATTGAGGTGTTGTCATGATTTATATGAAATTTATTTTTCAAAAAAATTCATTGATAATTGTTGGAAAAACATACGAGGATTATAGAGATGAGATGCATATTAACAAGAAGATGATCCGAGTATATTTTAGTGATATAATATATCCTTAAAAATTCGCCTTGTTGGGGTTTTAATAAGATTACATTTCAGCAGGAAATTTAAACAAAAAGATATGGGATGGTAAAAGAATATGAAATTTTTTACCAGATGCAAAAGGAATGAAAATGTGATTGGGTTTTGGAGAATATGAATATTCAGACTTATTTGGATCTTTTTTCAACTATTTGAGATCTCCTTGCATGTTTCTCTAAATCATGACTTTTAAACAAGACTACAAAGTACAATGACTAAATTGCCTGAAGAAATATGAAAAAAGGATGAAACCTCATTTCCAAAGGAACTTTGATCATGTAATAGTAATTACAACCAAGGAGTGGGTAGAAGGACTGTATGATGAATTTTTGTAACCTTGAAAAATAAATAACCCATAACTTATTTCCTTTACTAGAAATTCGAAGTAAACAAATAATATATATTTATATTGTGGGATATATCTGAAGTATAACCAATAATGTTGTCTTAGTCCATACAGTTCAAATATATATCCGAGTGGTGACCTCCATGCTTTGATTTCCATTCATGTATGGCCCCTTAGAGGGCATTGAATAATGTTTATATTTTGTAATGGGTGGCATGGTTTCCATTAGATATGACAAAAAAATATAACCAATTGATGCACACCACATGTGAATTTGTATATACATGTGAGTGGTGAAGTTAGAACCAAAACCATGATACATATATAACTGTTGATCTCAAGTGTTTAGAACAAAGCAATTTCAGGTTGGAAAGTTGGTATTAGCACATTTGAAGAAATAACAATTTTGAAAGGCTATATATAATAATATCAAGTGGGAAAATATTGGACTATTAAAATTTGAGGAAGTTTTTTAGAAAATACATATGAGATGGAACTACTAGAATGTATTGATATATCACCCATCTTCAACATATTAGAATTTTATCATATTCATGAAGTTTGGAGATTGTGTTGGTTCAATTTTTAAATTTCATACTAGGGACACCAAATTTGTGAGAAAGAGTAATGTGAGATATAGTCCACCCTAAAATTGAATATTGTTAAGAAGACTATAGAAAATAAGTATGTGGCATTTTAGGACAAGTGGAAGGATAAAATGAATTTTGAATAGTCACACAATCTTAGGTCCTTTCCTTGAGTTACATGGTAACTTTTGCATCATCTCACAACCCCTTGCATCATGCACATCTTTCATATCACAAAAGTACATGTTGTATAATATTAGTTTGTAGAGCATCATATCACATCCTTTTACATTACATGTGATCTTGGTAAAACATAGAATAACTCATAATACAAAACTCATGTCACCCAATAGGCACAAAACAAATATTTTTAAAGAAAATCATTGCGAGGTTGAGGATAAACATCTCCATTCAAGAGAAAACAAAACATGCCAAAATTTTGAGAAAATTGTAACATCTTATAGCCCTTCATAGTATTACGCAATGTCTAGCAATACCAAACATCTATCATAACACTTCATAATACTATGCAACATTAAAAACAGTTTACAACACCTCATAGGCATGTTGCACAAACCAAATACTATGAAATAATTTCATAGTGTAGACACCCTAAAAATACATACCTATTCTTAGTTATCCCTATAATTTGCATAATATTCCAATCTACATCCCTTTAGAATTAATTTAATTAATTTTATCATGTTTTAAGTATTCACCCACACCCAGTTATAATTAATTCACTTAATTATAATCATGCTTAAATCACACTCTTATATCCACTTAGCTCCACTTCACTATCATAGTCACTCAAGTTGAACTATCCCAATCCACTCAAGTTGTAGAACCCTACAAAGGTGGAAGAAACAATAATCAATGTACAACTAGATTCTCAAATAAAATCCAAAATCCAACCAAATATTCATTTCCACTTAATGAATCTTCAAACCATCCAACTGTATAGACTCAAATCAAATGGCTATTTCAGGAAAATACGTTCATGATCCTACAACTCATTTAAACCTTGATCCACAATCCAAGGCCTCTCATTCAACTATAAATACGAGGCCCTTTCCTTTGCAATTCATTCTTTGTAAGCTTTAAGCATTTAAAACTAACCTCTACTCATTTTCCATTCAAATTTGCATACCGAAACGCTGCCCTCATGTTGATTCTTTCTCATAACATTTCTTCTTCATTTGGAGAGAAGATTGGAGCATCCATAATAAAAAAATCTCAAGAGATCCAATAAGTGTATTAACAATTCAACTATCTCATCTTGATTGTAAAACTCATGTTATGATTCATCCAAATTAAGCGATTTTTTAAAAATAAAACATATCCCTTAAGTTCCTTTTGTGCTGTAATGATTATCATTAATACTTAACTCACCACTAAATATTATAAATTTTTTTAATATTCCATAATCCATCTTGACAAAATAAATTAACCACATACAACTCTAAGGTTCCTTTATATCTCCTCTAATCCCCCTTAAACACTCTACACGAGTGTTTATACATTGTATACATTTGGTTAAACCTTTTTATATGTGAAGATAACCTATACATCCCTTAGTGCTATCCAGTAAAGTATTAAAGTACTTTCCTCCAGCTCAAGACACTGTTGATTTTAAGAAATGGTAAAAAAATGATGTAATTAGTATTTTGCATTACTATGGCCATAGTTATCTAGCATTTATCTAGAAAGCCAGTTTTGAGACTACACACTAGCCTACGAAACTTGTCTCCCCTTCACCGCACAATCATCTTAATATAGTTATTAAGATTATTTTTTGTTGATTAAGAAATTAAGGTTCAATTTTAAGTTATGACTCACCCTTCGAATGAATGAATCCTATCAATTCCACCTTGGGATCGCTATGGGAAATATAGTGACCACGTAATGTTTTTTTTTCATTATGTCCTCACTACCCTTCCTATAGCCATCCTCAGTTGGTACAGGTAGGATACTACCAAAAGGACGATAAGACATAATTACTATGTTTCATTTACACTTTTTAGTTATCCATTTATGTTAAGTAGATAAGTTTATCTATTGATAAGATATTTAGTATCAACACATGACCTTCCTTTACCAATATAAATTCATAGTAATTTACTGAGTTACTACCTTCAATAAGTATATTTCATCATGCTATCATAACAAATCCATTTTTATTTAATCTAGAAAAAATTAAACAAGTCTCATGTTTGAATGATATAATTGTTTCATAGATAGTTCAATATTATTCTCACTCACCTAAGTTTAACATTAATATAAATAGTTCACTAAATTACAATGGTCATCATTTGATAGAAAATGAAACAACTTATGATAGACATGTAATGTGAGTTTAATTAATCATGCTTCACATATAGTTAAACTATTCAAATGTAATTGAAACAACATGTATAATTATTTGTAATTATGTTATCGAAATCGTTTTACTTTTTATTAGCAAAGTACAACGACACTACCAAAACATGAATATGTTATAATGTTCCTTTCGTACTTTGTTCACTAACAACATAATTTATTTATTTCAAAGGTACGTTAAAAAAATGATTGTTATTATGAAGATACAATATCTTATACATATATGTTTACTACTACTAAAATACAAAAATATGTTCACCTATGTGCAAAGCTTGTAATCTACTTCAAACATACTTGTTCATAGTCAGTGAACTAATGATAATAGATTAGTATAATGTCTATAGATTTGAGGGAATTGAATGGATAAGTGGAGAATTTGTCTTTAATTGTTTTGAGTGAACAATTAAAAAATGCTAACGAAAGAAGCCTGGCTATGGAAAAAGAAATGCTAAAGATGAAGGAAATTATTCTTCAGATTAGAGATGTTCACATTCTCAATGTTAAAAGTACCATTCATCACCTTAAACTCCTTGCTGATATGATCCATTATATGGAATTAGATAAGGAGAAAGAGAAAGAAGGAGATGACCCCAAAGTACAGATCGTTGAACCAAACTACAAGTACTGGAAGGCCACTATAGCCAGCCTTGTCAAAGAATGGGATGGATGCATGAGTACTGTGGGGAAACTGGTAAAATAAGGATGAATGGTTCTAATCTCCTAGATTTTGTTTTTCTTACTTGTTAAGACTCTGTTGCTTCATAAGTTTTATGTTGTTAGTTACTCGGACCCTTGTTATTAGTTACCCTTCCATGGGTTATCTATGTAGTTTCTTTTTTATGGTTTGATCTGTTGCTCTTTTGGTTATGTATGGGCTTCAATGGTTAAACCCTTGGCCTTCATGGTTGTATGGTTGCAATATTTTAATGGGGTAGGTTCCCCTCAACCCTATTTTACCTCTAATAAAAAAAAACTAATGAAAATAGATATAAAAATATATCATATTAACATATTTTTATTTTGTAAGTACAATAATATATTTCATTGTTTCTTTTTACTGATTTTATCGTCATATTATGACTATTATAAACATATTTGATCATCCATAATAAATTCATAACACTAGATACAATATCACAAAATAACGTTATTTAATGAAAATTATACAATGTTGTAAAACAACCTATTACACTTTCATATCTTCCAAATATGTTATTTAAATAACAAGGTTTATATTTAATAATAATAGAAAATACTTCCATGTTTTTTATAACCAATAACATCAATAACTAGAATAGTATTCTTGGCCAAATGCCTATATACAACTTGTAAAATAATATATTCACATTTCAAAGACATATAATAATATGAATAGGATAAAATATAATCAATGAATGATGTAGTCATTCATAATAATCAATTCAATCATTTCATAATGATTAATCTATCTTACATGCTATAAGAGAGATAAAATTGTATGCATGGCTAGTTCTATGAACTGACATGAATTGTCCACTCATATTCATGTTGTTATATTACAAACTAAATTAATATGATAAGGTTAACTTATGAAACAACTCATAAACTTGGCAATGTATTTATCATGCATACATATCCTTAATTAAATGAAGTGGACCTAATATTTAAACTATGTTTCCAATAAACCCAAAAATTCCATCAGAAAGCATTATCATTAAGAATTTTTAACAATATCTTGAAATAATATTTATTATCACAATAAACATGATCAAAATTGTTAAATTAATTCATCTCATAAAGATAAATTCACCTTGTTTGGATTTTAACAAAATCATTAATTCCACATGGTCTCATACTATCTTATCTTATTATTCAAAATAATGATTTAAAGGAGAAAAACAAAATTTATTTTATTTCTAAGTAATCATTTCCTTGTACAACTGACCCGTTTTTCATCCTAATTCTATACAACACTCAACATTAATAATTCCCTAACATTATTATAAAATGGTACAATGATAGTTTTAGTATCATAAAAAACTTTTAAAAATAATATTTCCCAATCTAAACCCAATCAACAATTCTTTATAAAATAAGTTAAAATAAGCTACTAAAACTTAATAATTGTCAGTCCAATTCAATGAAACCTCTACAATATAAGGAACCGGTAATAGTTTAGCATTCAATAACCAAAAATGTAAACTCGTGGAAACTCAAAAAGGTTCAGATGAAGATAACTTAGACAAATGCATGCATTCAAGAAGATATGGATTACTTTAAACAACTATTACCCTATTTTGGAGTTCTTCTACTTAGCCCATCAATCCGGAATAAAATTTCACCTTTTTCCTTTATCTTGTGTCTTTTACAATAACTTAACCCTATTTTGAATAATTTTAGAATGTCATTTTAACTATTAAGTCGAGCAATCTTCATGAGATCTTCATTTCTTCTTACCGTCTTCAAATTATCTTCTCTTCTCCTTCATTAGTTATCTTGGTTATCAATCCAAATCAAGAAACCTTTGGATTATTTAGAATTAAATGACATCTCTCAACCATGTAACATATTACAAATCTCAAAATAATTTTAATCAACCCAACGCACTCCTTGAAATAGGATAGCTCTAACAAATTCTTGAATTTTACTCTAAACTGCCATTATTTGGCTTCTCTAGAAAAGTAACTCGGATGATTGATGATTGGGAGGATATATGCATGCCCAAAAAAATATAAGGAAAATTTTAAACACCCTTTACCATAATTTTAGTGTTTTTCAAATTTCATAAACTAAATCCTAATTATCTTCTCTCTATTCCCACCTTTTCTTGACTAGCTTTCCAACTTCCACTAGCCCTATTTTCATGCTTTTTCCACCGTAAATTTAAGTGTAAGGTATTTAATATCAAACTATGGTCATATTATGTCACCTATTAAGGTATTTAAACTCAGTGCTAAGTTTCAATATAGGTTTCTTTGAGAAATGTCCTTCATTTTTACCTTCTTTTCACTAATTTAGGTATTTTTTAACTGTAGCAGACTGTACAAGGTAGACTGTCAAGATTTTCTAGAATGTAATTGATTTTATATATCTTAAACCTTCACCAAAAATTAGAAAAAATTAAAATAGATATTTCTACAAATTTCATCCATTTCCATTGATGACTTTGTAAGAAAACCAATTTTTTGTTTACAAACCCTAGCTTAAGGGTTTACCAATTTTGTGACAAGCCAAAAAGAGGTAAAAGGTCATAAAATTATTTAAAGCTACTTTCAAAGCCCTAAATTTTACCTGGATGACTGATTCATCCTACTCTTTGAATTTATCTTACCAGTGGATGACCATGAGTCAATGAACTTCGAAAACCATGAACTACTTTTTAGTCCAACCTATAGGTACACAATTTTGTAGTCTTTCTTTCAATTTTCTTAATGAAATAGATCATAGGATTCATAAATATATAATCTATGTAGCCTAGATTTAATATCTCTTAGTAATGGATTATTTCAACTATTATATGGCATTCCATCACTAGACTGTTCATAGTCATTCTTACCTTCTCACAGTCCATTACTTCTTAGTGTATGAGAAAGGGGCATTATATTTTCAAGATAATACCTTTTGATTCTTGTAATAGCATAAAAATAATCCTTACAATGTAAATTTATTATAAAATTAATCTTTACAATTTAATCTTGTGTCTACACATCTAAAATCCTCGCTAACACAAATTTATCATCATCATATAATCTGTGCATCAATTTTTAGCAAGTAATCAAGGTTTTACCTCCTTATCACAGGTCTTTACTTAACAATGACTTCTTATTTGAAACTAAGTGTGCTTAATTCATACATGAAATGATCTTAAAAAATATTTTCAAACTTGTACACATAGTTTCTTTGAATCAACATAGTCACAATGGCTTAAGAAATATCCTCACCTGTAATGAAACCCAACATAGAGGGTTTTCCTGTAGATTGAGAAACAGGGACGGAAGCCTGTGTAATTTTATTAATCTCAATCAACTAAAAAATTACAGTGAATAGGCTGCAATATTTATAGATATTGCACAGCCAAATACATCCGGGAGAATGAGTTGCACAGGTGCAACCAAATGCCAGAATAAACAAGCTTCCAATAACACCCGGGAAGCAACAATTACATAAAAACAAATATATTGTTGAAAACAATATAACAGTATGCATACAGACAAATATGGTTGATTAACCATATAACAAAATAACAATTTATTATTTAATTAATAAAATTAAATAATTATTAAACTATGCAGAATTAAATATTAGGATAATAAAATTTATCCTAACATTCCCCCCCTTAATTGTGCATTGTCTGAAGAGATGAGGAGAGAAATGCTCTGAACAACTCGAACTTGTCACGTGCAAGTGACTTTGTGAAAATATCTGCTCGTTGTTCAGCCGTTGGACAAAATTGAAGCTGGATGTTGTGTTTCAACACATGTTCGCGTATGAAATGAACCTGAACTTCAATGTGCTTTGTTCTCTCGTGAAAAACTGGATTGCGAACAAGTTTGAGAACACCTTCATTGTCAACATACATGGTAGTCGGTTTGTCCTGTGGTATTCCAAGTCCTTCCAGTATGCGACGTAGCCAAATCGCTTCACAGACAGCTTCTCCTGCAGAACGATACTCGGCTTCTGTGGAAGAGCGAGAAACAAAGTGTTGTTTCTTACTTCCCCATGATATTGGTCCAGATCCCATAAAGAATACAAATCCAGAAGTGGATTTTCTATCATCAATGTTACCTGCATGATCTGAATCCGAATATCCAGTCAAGAAGAAGTTTTCGTTCTTCT
The DNA here is from genome assembly GCA_019776745.2 of Taxus chinensis. Lineage (NCBI taxonomy): Eukaryota > Viridiplantae > Streptophyta > Pinopsida > Cupressales > Taxaceae > Taxus > Taxus chinensis. The sequence continues at coordinate 861,486 of JAHRHJ020002342.1, forward strand.
TGTATTCTAGACCAAGATCCACTGATCCTTTGAGATATCTCAAAATGCGCTTTGCTGCTTTCCAATGACAAATTTTGGGTTCCTGCATGAACCTGGATAGATAGCTCACTGCAAAGCTGATATCTGGTCTAGTGTAGGTCAGGTAAATGAGACTCCCAATCAGCTGCCGATAGAGAGTGGCACTTACCTCAGGAGATGGATCTGAACGAGATAACTGTAATCTGTTCTCCATAGGTGTAGCAATTGGTGTGCAATCCATCATCCTAAACTTCTCGAGCGTTGTCTTGGTATATTTCATTTGAGAAACAAAGATATGATTCTCTTTCTGCCATACTTCCAGTCCAAGACAGTAGTGCATAAGCCCGAGATCTGTCATGTCGAATGATCACTTAAGATCTTTCTTTGTTTCATCAATCATCTTCACTGAACTGCCAGTGATGACTAGATCATCGACATAAACTACAACAATCACCATCTCCCCCCCTTGCTTTTTGAGGTAGAGATTGGGATCGTATGGATTTCTGACGAATCCATGTTGTACGAGATGCTCATCAATCTTGATGTACCATGCCCGGGGTGCCTGTTTGAGGCCATACAGAGATTTCCTGAGTCTGCATACCTTTTCTTCTTGACCAGGTACAACATATCCCTCAGGTTGAGTCATGTAGACTTCTTCTTGTAAATCTCCATTCAGGAAGGCACTTTTTACGTCCATCTGATGGACTTTCCAACCAAACTGTGCAGCTAGAGCAAAGATCATTCTGATCGTTTTGATCTTAGCTGTGGGAGCAAATGTCTCCTCATAGTCAATGCCTTCTTTCTGTGCGTACCCCTTTGCTACAAGTCTTGCTTTGCACTTGTCCACTGTCCCATCTGCTTTGTACTTAGTTTTGAATATCCATCTGCATCCAATGGGTTTCTTCCCTGGTGGAAGATCAACAAGCTGCCAAGTGTTATTCTTCATCACTGATTGATATTCAGAATCCATGGCATCTTTCCAAGCTTTTGACTGTAGGGCTTCCTGGACTGTAGAGGGCTCGTCTGATTCAATAACTCTACTCATCAAGGCAAAGTTAACTTCTTCTCTTGCTTTACTGCGAGTCCGTGGTCCAGGGGTGGATGTATCCGGTGGAGCATCCAATCTTGCATCTCGTAATGTACTTGTACACCATTTAGGCATACGTTGACCTGTTCCCATGGGTTGTGGTTCTATCTGATCAACACCATCATCCCCATCATCACTTTCATCTTCTGAGGGAACATTAGCTTCAATTTTTACAACTGGTGAAAAATCTACATCTTGCGAGTCCGGAGGAGGAGTCTCTGCTTCCTTCTTCTCGAAAAACTCAACATCTCTGCTTGTGTAGACTTTTCTGGTCTTAGGATCCATCAGTCTGTACCCAAGAGTCTCTTCACTGTATCCAATGAAGATGAGATTTTGTGACTTCATGTCTAATTTCTTTCTGTTCTGTTTGGGTATGTGCATGCTGGCTTTGCACCCGAATACTCTGAGGTGTGCAATGGATGGTTTCCTTTTTGACCATGCTTCTTGTGGTGTAATTCCATCAAGAGCAGTTGTGGGTGCTCTATTTAACAAATACACTGTTGTTTTTGCTGCTTCTGCCCAAAATGTCTTTGCAAGTTCGGAATCATCGATCATGCATCGCACCATTTCCATGATAGTACGATTTCTTCTCTCAACAACACCATTTTGCTGCGGTGTGTGTGGAGGAGGCATTTGTCGACGAATCCCATGAGTTTGTAGGTAGTCTCTGAACTCATCACTGGTGAATTCCCCCCCTCGATCTGAGTGGAGAGTTCTGATGTGATGACCAGTTTCTTTCTCAACTGCCACTTTGAACTTTTTAAATGTTTCAAAGGCTTCACTTTTCTTGCGAAGACAAAAAATCCACATTTTGCGTGAATAGTCGTCAACACAGAGCATGAAATACTGGAACCCTGAATGACTTGGCTGCATCAGACCGCACAGATCGGTATGAACCAGGTCAAGTTTACCATGAGCTCGAAAAGTACTCTTTTGGAATGAAACTCTGTGTTGTTTTCCTGCTAAGCAGTGAGGACACTTGTCTGTATCCTTTTGAAGAGATGGTAGCCCATGTACCATATTACACCGGCGAAGTGTTTCGAGATATTTGAAACTTACATGACCAAATCTCCGATGCCACAACTGGGCTGAGGTGGAGTTTTTAGCCACAAGTGCTTGATCATTTTTGTGAATGAAATCAAGTTGAAACATTCGTCCCACATTTGAGGCTTTTGCAATTATTTTCGAGCCTCTGGATTTATCTCGAATCAAACACATTTTCTTGCCGGATTGACTATCAAAGTCAATTTTCAGGTTGTGATCTAGGAGTTGACTGACCGAAAGAAGATTCTTTGTCAACCCAGGGACATATAGAACATCTGATAGTCTGCATTTGCGTGAACCAAGGGGTAGAGAAATGTTTCCAATCCCCTGAACTGTATATGAAGAATCATCTCCCAACGAAACATGATTTTTCGATGGCGTGTCCCTCATTGAAATAAACCAGTCTCTGTGGCCGGTCATGTGTCGAGTGGCTCCCGAATCAACATACCAGACGTCACTAGATGACGTGGATGGTTCACTTGATCGAGCAGTGAACAAGAAGTCTTCATTGTCTGACTGTTCTTGTTGCTCAGCAATATTACCTTGCTGGTGGGGTCTTCTTTTCCAGTTCCCCTTTTTCTGCCCGTGATAGTTGTTTGAATGTCCCTTGTAAGTTTGTTGTTGTTGTGGTCCAGAATTGCTTGATGAACCTTTCTTATATGTGTTAAACCAACATTCTTGCAAGTCATGTCCTCTTTTGCAAATTGGACATCGCTTCTTCTGTTGATTGTCCCCATGATACTGATTCTGATGTGGGGACTTCTGATAGGATTTAGGTTTTCCTTTACCTTTTCCTTTCCATTTTTGATGTGAAGATAGTGCCTGCTCCTCTTCATCATCCTTGTTGTGCATTGCTTCCTCTTGTTGCAGTAGGTTTACTAGCTTGTCAAAACTAATTGTTGTATCTGACAAGTTTAGAGTTGTGACAAAAATGCGGTAAGAAGAAGGGAGAGCTCTCAGAACAATGGGAACGAGAGATTCATATTTGACCTCTTCTCCTAGGGCTAGAAGTGAAGCCCTCAACTCTGCAACTCTTCTTAGGAAGGCTTCAATTTTTTCATTCTGCTTGAATTTCAATGTATGTAACTGACTCTGCAAATTGAGTATGACATTCTTGTTCTTGGCCTTATATATCATGCTCAGCTTATCCCAAGCTTCTTTTTCTGATGTGGCATCTCGAATGTGGGCTTGCACATCGTCGGATACTCCAAACAAGATGATGAGTTTTGCTTTCTGATCTGCTCTATCAAATTGTCGTTGTTGTGTTGCATCAGTTGGTGATCTGGTTAGAGTACCAGTCACAACAGGCCAGATTTCTTCAAACTCAAGCTGTGTCTTGATTTTTGTCTTCCAAGCAGCATAGTTGCTTCCTCTGAGCAATTGTGAATCCGGAAGAAAAAATTTGGGGGCATTGGTGCCCATTTTGCAGAGATCACTGACAGGGTTTGGCTCTTATCACTCCAGGTATTAGGTCTCCCAATCTATATACCGTCAGTCCGATATACCAAACCTTTCTATATACGCGCCCTTCCGATATACCCGTCGGTACGTGGAAGAAGCTCACCCTTTCTATATACCCGGCGGTACGTGAAAGAGGCGTTAACGTACGTGAAAGAATTCAATACGTGGTACCAAGACAGTACTGATGGGGTCTGTGTGATTATTGACACCGGCTCAAAGAAATATCCTCATACGCGCGCGTAACTTCGCTATATACTCGGATAATTTCTCAGTCTGGATTTATGTCTTGCAATCGTTCACAGACGGATGGGATGGTTCATAGTGTGTGCACTGTGACCTTATTACTCCCCGTCGATTTATAGGGACGATGCCCAGATGACGTTGTTGCAGCTATATTAGGCGTTAAGTGCAGTAGTAGTCACGACGGCTTTACCCGTAAGCGCTTCCCAGAGGCACTGTATATACCGAACGCTGCGAATGAGATCTAGGATCTCGTGAGTGTTACAGAACCAATTTTACTGTTTTTTATTACAATTCTGCCAGTTTCTGAGCAGTTACAAAGTTTTGCAGTTGACTATGGCAACCTGCAAATTAGTACAATATGCAGCAGTATACAATTTACATTCAAAAAATTGTACAATTTGAATGACAGGCAAAAAATTTCAGTTTCGGGGTCCTGGTGGCCTCCTGAGCCCAATACGACCCAAAATGCTAAAAATTGCAAAAAAATAGCTGAAAATGCAATTTTTAGATGGGTCTCCTTTTGCAAAAAATGTCTGGAATGAAAAAACAGACCAGATGGGAGAATTTTTTTTTTACCCTAAATTAGGGATTTCTCCGCTAAATTTAGTTAGTTGTAACTAAATTCAAAAAAGTCTGCTAAATTTAGCAGTTCCGCCAAAAATTCCGCCAGATGCAAAAGGTGAGTTTTTGAGTGTTTTTGGTGGGATTTGACCCTCAAACCTCTCACTCCCAAGGCGCATGCACTAACCAACTTGCCCACTTAGGGCGCTTGGTCTATGAAAGGAAGGAATTTGTATTTATTGACAAGTAAATTGACTTACCTCTAAAAAAATGTGGCTTGTAGAGGCTCCACGTGGCGCATGCTGGTGAAGAGGCATTTTTTAGGGTTCCTTTGCTCCAAATCCGGATCTGGAGCTTGTTATTTGTTCTTATTTGCTTTTGTGAAGCCGCCTCCTTCTTTTCCAGCCACTTTTCCTTGCTCAGGCCACGTTTTTTTTGCTTTCCACGCACTGATTTGCATGTACAGGCCACGTTCTTTTTTGTTTAGATGTTGTTCTTCCTTCCTTGGCCACTTTTTTTTTCCTGGCCACGTTTTTTATTGCCTTGGCCGCGTTGTTTTTTTTTTGTTGTTATCTAAGCCTGCATTTCAGAGAATGGCGCGGGCGAGTGGAGAAGGGCGGGTTTTTGCTCAGAAAAAAAACATTTTTTTCCTTATGCAGGCCGCGCATGGGCGCATTTGCTGCAAAAAAAATGTTTTTATCTCCTTTGTGCAGGCTTAGGAGGACAGGCGCTAACAAATGAGGTCGTTTTTGCTCACAAAGATGTTCTTTCTTTATGCAGGCCACTTTTCCTCTTCTTTGGCCGCTTATTCTCTTCTTCCACTGTATATTTTGTGCAGGTCCAGCGTGGGTGCCTCCTTCTCCTTTTTTTTTTTCTTTGCTCTGTTTGATTCTTGATCACTGTTTGGATTTCTTCTTGTGCAGGTCGCGCATGGACCAAGCTTTTAGCACTACCAGATTTGATCAGAGTTCCAAATCCAGTCTGAGGAGGCTGTTTGTTCACTGCAGGTGCATATACACACAGACCTCCAAAACAAGCCAAGCAACTTCCAAATACAGTAGAGACCAAATAATGTAGAGAAAAAACCCTTATTGGGAAAAAAAAATTAGTATTATTTCCAATACCTGTAGCTAATTTTGCCTGGTGCAACCAGCACCAGTGCAAAAAAAATTTGCCTTCCAAGCACCTGGAAGGAACAGGAGGATGTGGGGGAGGCAGGGACGGGGCTGGGAGTTTGCACGAGGCTGCACAGGCTCTCAAATGCTGCAAACACGTCTCCAATCTCCTCTCTCTCTGCTGCTCTCTCTTCCACACCTTTACAGGGCCAGATTCTCGCTCTGGTACCAAATGTAGATTGAGAAACAGGGACGGAAGCCTGTGTAATTTTATTAATCTCAATCAACTAAAAAATTACAGTGAATAGGCTGCAATATTTATAGATATTGCACAGCCAAATACATCCGGGAGAATGAGTTGCACAGGTGCAACCAAATGCCAGAATAAACAAGCTTCCAATAACACCCGGGAAGCAACAATTACATAAAAACAAATATATTGTTGAAAACAATATAACAGTATGTATACAGACAAATATGGTTGATTAACCATATAACAAAATAACAATTTATTATTTAATTAATAAAATTAAATAATTATTAAACTATGCAGAATTAAATATTAGGATAATAAAATTTATCCTAACAATTTCACCCCCTAGGACTCACTAATGTCATGACTAGACTCCTCATTTACACTAACATTTCATTCTCTTCCTTTGAAAATCATTAACATGTCACTTTTCACTTTTACAAGAATTACTAATTCCAAATCTCATTTTGTAGGGAAAAAATAGTGTGAGGAAAATTCAAAATTTCTAGGCTCTCACCCACTCTAATTAACTCCGTTATCTCACTATGAACTCTAAGGAAATTTAGTAGATTATAATCATGAAATGGAGGAAAAAATTGAGACTTTAATGCTTCATTCAATGATTCCCCCGCATCAGGGTCTAGCCATGACTCATAGTTACTAATCAAATGACAAGGAATATTCATCATCTTAATAGTTAATGAAGGAAATTTTACTAGTGTTCATTATTTTTATAACTTCAGTATTGAGATCTTATTGAGATGAATCAACTAGTTAAATGCTAAACCCTAAATGGAGTAAGGAAATATTGAATCTACTAGAATACCCATTTATTTCATCAAGTTACAAAGTTTCTTAAATTCAGATAACAATATTTTTAAAAAAAAGTTCCTATCATGTAAATCCTATGAACTCAACATAACAAATATCCAATATGTTTCAAGGAGAGAAAAAATATTGCAATTTTATTAGAAATGTGTTTTCATAATGAATATTCAGTCAATTTCACCCTTGAAGTAAAAATCGAAACCAAATTTGAACTGAGGATCGACTATATCAATCAATAATAAATTTGTTCTAGCTTCAAAAACTTGCAACCCAAATTTTAAGTGTTAAACTTATTACTCGTTAATAAATAGATCATAAATGAATACCTTATGAAAAAAGAATTAGAATACATGTAGACATGTATAGTACACTCAAATGTAATCCCATAGCATAATAAGTGAGGAAAATCCATTTTAAAAATATCCAGAAAACCCATTTAAGAAAAAAGTTTTCTACTATTATTTTTCAAAATTCCAATCAAGATTTAATCAAATTTTCAAATAAAATATTCATAGATTCATTCAAACATTAGAAACCCCATATAAATCATTTATCTCAAAATGTAACAACAAGAAAAGAGTTTATAAATTCATGTCTAAACCTACAA